>JAXLNO010000035.1:0-42139 GCA_038087875.1 Malacoraja senta | reverse complement strand
TTCAGTCACTTGCCCATCCCAATTTCCCAAGAGTGGATCAAGGTTTGCCCTCTCCCTTATAGGGCCCTCTCGAATCATAGAAATAGTGCTGAAACTGGCTTTTCAGCCCATCTTGCCCATGCCGACCCTGGTACCATATCTATGTTAGTCCCTCCTGCCTGTGTTCGGCTCATGTCCCTCCAAACGTTTCCTATCCATGTACCTGCTCAACTGTCTTTTAAATGTTGTTGTAGTACCTGCCTCATGGCAGCATATTCCATACCCACCACCCTCCCTATGTGTGGAAAAGATGCCCCTCGGGTTCCTATTAAATCTTTCCCCTCTTACCTTAAACCTGTGTCCTCTGGTTCTTGAAACCCCCTACTCTGGGTGAAAGACCCTCAGTTCACTCCATCTGTACCACTCATGATTCTATTGTTGGGAATTTCCCACATCAGTAGATGTGTATCGTTATTGTAAATGCACTGGGGCTGGTGCCAGTGCTGCATTGGAGCAGCCTGGCAGGAGGGGAGGCAAGTGTTGCAGCGCTGTTCTCCAAGCCCTAAGGCCACACGGTGGCACAGTGGTAGATTTGCTGCCTTATAGCGCCAGAGACCCGGGTTCGATCCTGACTATGGGCGCTGTCTGTACGGAGTTCGTACGTTCTCCAATTGACCTGCGTGGGTTTTCTCTGGGAGCTCCGGTTTCCTCCCACACTCCAAAGACGTACAGCTTTGTAGGTTAATTGGCTCCGGTAAAATTGTAAATTGTCCTTAGTGTGTGAGATAGTGCTAGTGTACGGGGTGGTTGCTGGTCGGCGCGGACTCGGTGGGCCGAAGGGCCTGTTTCCACGCTGTCTCTCTAAACTAAACCACCGTACGCTGCTGCAAGCTACAGGAACCATCATAACGCTCCATATCCTCCATTCACAAAGTCACCAGACAAATGTAGGACAGGAAGCTGATCACAGTCACTTTAACCACAAGGAACAAGAATAAAAGTCCAGTGAAAGCATCAAACTCCACTTGCGGTTAAAATATATTGTCCCCACCGTTCCACCTGTGTTTCATTGCTGTATTTGATCATAGTGGCTACCTGGTGTGTTTACCTGATGAATACCCCAACCTGTGGAGTCATCAGCAGCTTGTTTTATGGTGACGGTGCCTCGCAATGCTTTGCAAATGAGTTTAGTTAAGTTTAGTTTAGTTTAGTTTAGTTTAGGTCAGTTTAGTTTATTTTAGTTGGTGATATAGCATAGAAACATGCTCCTCGGCCCACCGACTCCACACCGACCATTGATCACCCGTTCACACTAGTCCTATGTTATCACACTTATGCATTCACTCCCTATTCAGTAGGGCCACTTTATAGAGGGCATGTCACCACCTTTGGGATGGTGAACGGCTTTGGGATGTGGGAGGAAACCCATGAGGTCTCAGGAAGAACGTGCAAACTCCACACAGACAGCACCCGAGGTCAGGATTGAAATCGGGTCTGCAGCGCTGTGAGGCGGCGGCTTTATGAATGAATGAATGATGAATGAATGAATACGTTTATTGTCATTCCACAATACTGTGCAACGAAATTCCATTTCATCTCCTCCGGTTAAAAAATACAAACACGACAACCATTGACACATATGTACACTTATTAGTAAAAATAATAAATAAGTATTTAAAAAGAATTTTAAAAGAATGTTGCATTTCTTGGAATTACATTTTGCTTCCCCAGTGTTCTCTGTTGGAATTAAGTTCTTTTATCGCACATGGGGAGAAACTATTTTTTAGTCTACCGGTGCGAACCTTCAGAGACCCGAATCGCCTCCCAGAGGGTAGCAGAGTGAAAAGGTGGTTGGCAGGGTGGGATGTGTCTCGGTGGGCCGAAGGGCCTGTTTCCACGCTGTGCCATCTTATTTTTTTTATGTTCAAAATTGATTTTTTTTTTTAACCTCATATATTGCAATTCAAGTACTACAAATTGAATAAAAATATGCGTGTTTAAGTCCCAAGATGGTCATTTTAAGCTTTAGATCCAGCGATGGTGAAGTGAAGGCGATGTTTTACCAAGTCAGGGTGGTGTGTGACATGGAGGAGAACCAGTTTCTGGTCTCCAGCGCCCCTTGCCCTTGATGTTGGGGGTGGAGGTTTGGGTGGGAGACTGTGCTGTATTGTGCAGTAGTGTATATGGCTGCCATGGTGCAGTGGGAGCAGGATGTCAGTGAGGTGGTCCGGATATCTTGCACTTAGAGTCATAGAGTCACGCAGCATCGAAACAGGCCCATCAGCCCAACTAGCCCACGCCGACCAACATGCCTCATTTACACTAGTCCCACCTGTCTGAATTTGGCCCATATCCTTCTAAACCTGTCCTATCCATGTACCTGTTTAAGAAAGAACTGCAGATAAATCGAAGGTAGACACAAAATGCTGGAGTAACTTAGCGGGTGAGGCAGCATCTATAGAGAGAAGGAATTGGCGACGTTTTGGGTCGAGACCCTTCTTCAGAGCTGAAACGGCGCCAATTCCTTTTCTCCATAGATGCTGCCTCACCCGCTGAATTACTCCAGCATTTTGCGTCTACCTATCCATGTACCTGTTATTCTTCAGCTGTTTTCTGAACCTGTTTTCTTTTTCTTGCCTCCAGTTCTCTCCCCTCTACTTTTAGCCTGAAGAAGGGTCCCGACCCGAAACGTCACCCATCCTTTTTTGCCGGAGATGCTGCCTGACCTGATGAGTTATTCCAGCACTTTGTGTTTATTTTCATGTACCCGCTGAAATGTTTCTTAAATGTTGTGATAGTCCCTGCCTCAACTACCTCCTCCAGTAGCTCGTTCCATACACCCACCACCCTTTGTGTAAAAAAGTAGCCCCTCAGGTTCCTATTAAATCTTTCTCCCCTTGCCTTAAACCTATTCTCGACCTGGTTCTCGATTCCCCTACTCTGAGTAAGGTGCATTTACCCGATCTATTCTTGTACACTCGGATAATACTATATACAAATTCAATCATCAATCTCGTACAATCGGTAGTGCAAATGTGGTGGCAAGATGGCACAGCAGTAGAGTTGCTGCCGTACAGTGTCAGAGACCCGGGTTTTATCCTGACCACGGGTGCTGTCTGTACGGAGTTTGTACATTCTCCCCGTGACTGCGTGGGTTTTCTCCGGGTGCTCCGGTTTCCTCCCACACTCCAGACATGCAGGTTTTTAGAACAATTGGCTTCAGTAAATTGCCCCTAGTGTGTTGGATAGAACTAGTGAATTGGTCGGCATGGACTCGGTAAGCCGCAGGACCTGTTTCCACAGTGTATCTCTAAACATTAAATAACTGCGCATCTCCCTCAGTAGGTTAAACATCAGTTTAACGTTGTGTATAGTTATATGGTTCTAGTCTAGCCCTAGATATTCGATTCACTTGGACCCTGACCTCTCGTTCCCTTACACTTGGACCCAGTACCAACACTACTGATCGGGATTTAATAAAATATCGACACATTCTATATTTCTTGACTATAATTTATTTTTATTGTAGAACAATTTTGAATGAACGGGCCTGTGCCCGGAGAGAGATAACATTTGTTATTTGAGAACCAACCAGTAAAAGACACAAAGACAACGTTACATTTGACAAACTGGAACAATAAATCACTCATTGGAGTGTAACTCAAAAATATATATTGTGCTAGTGTAGCATAATGTGGTTGTAGATCATTGGTTGAAACGGTCTGTTCAACCAGACGGAATATATTACAAAGACACGTTGAAGTGGCCGCGTGTATGGAGAGTGTGGGGGGTTTATTCAGTCATACTCTCCCTAAACACAGAGGGTCGGGGCATTTGGAAAATAACGGATGGAACAGCCTTCTTCTGAAAGAGCAGGAAGGACCTGCCAGCAGCTACAGATTAATCAGCTTCTTGGAAGAAGTGTCAGGAAAGCTTCTTGAAACAATAATTGGGCATTTGGACACATTTGAGTTGATAAGGTGGAGCCAACGGTGATTTGTACTAGGGGAATTTATCCAACTCATCTGAAGACATGTTTTTTCCCGGTAACAGTGAGGGTTGATCAAGAAAATGTAGTAGAGATGTGTAGGAAGGAACTGCAGGTGCTGGTACACATCAAAGATAGACACAAGGTGCTGGAGTAACTCAGCGGGTCAGGCAGCGTCTCTGGAGAAAAAAGGATGGGCGATGGTCCGGGTCAGGACCCTTCCTCAGACAGTCTTTTTCTCTGGAGATGCTGCCTGACCTGCTGAGTTACTCCAGCACCTTGTGTCTAACTGCAGGTTGTAGTACATGTTGTCTACATGTTCACAGCTCCTCAAGACTTCGGGAAAGATGGGAAAGGTTCAGCGAAAATCTTCTACCACTTCTCCAGGGAATGAGGGTTGTAGCTGTGCAGTTGGATTTGGGAAGTTCCCTGCAACCAGAGGGTTGTAGCTGCGCAGTTGGATTTTATTTTCCCTGCAACCAGAGTTTGACGGGAGGTTTATTAGCGATTTTGTTGAGGCAGGAAAGATAGCAGCAAACTGTTCCCACCAGAGGTTTGTTTAAGGACCAGGGTCATGTAGTTAATGGTCTGGACAAAGGATATGGGATGGATCTTTTATCCAGAAAATCGACAGGGCGAGGCAGATGAATGCTGAAATAATCAGGGTCTTCAAAAGGGAACTGGACAACACTGGAGAGGGCATCGTTAGTAGGGCAGTGCTATGAGAGGAAGGGGGTGGTACGGATGAGATTGCTCCACCAGGAGCCAGCACGGGCTGAATGACCTCCTCCTAGGTTGCAACAACTCTTTGATAACTTACTCCAAGGCAGAATGCTCGAGCAGAAATGCTCCGAAATAAGTTTCACCTTCATTGATCGAGACATTCTTGATCAGATTTTTGGGAACTTCGACGTAAATGCGGTCCTCGGCGCAAAGCTTGAAAGCTCCGGCCTGGTAGATGGAGATCTTCAGGAAGGTGTCCATCGTGGCCGGGGGCCTGATGTAACCCTTCATCAGTATGTCCGGTACCGGGTAATGCCTGGTCTTCTTCGACACCGTGGCAGGGAACTGGCGAGCGTGGGCGAGGTTGTTGCGCTGGAAGGAGCAGGTCACCTGGGAGTAAACGAAGTAGACGCCACTGGTGGGGATGACCAGGTAGCTACCCTTGTCCGAACGCATGCCCGCCATGCCAAAGGCATGCCCAAGGGACGTCTCGAGGAGCAGGCTGGTGGAGTTCTGGAATTCTGTCAGGGGGAGAACACGCAGACGATCAGTTCAGTTTAGTTTACCGTCATGTGTACCGCGGTACAGTGAAACGCTTTCTGTCGAATGCTAACCGGTCAGCGGAAAGACTGTACATTGATTACAATCGAGCCATTTACGTTGAATAAATACACGATAAGGGAATAACGTTCAGCGCAAGGTAAAGCCAGCAAAGTCCAGTCAAAGATCGTCCGAGGGTCCCTAATGAGGTAGATAGTAGTTCAGGACTGCTCTCTTGTTGTGGTAGGATGGTTCAGTTGCCTTCAGTCCAGATGACTCTTAGAGCACCGTGCGATGTTTAACAGTAAAATAAATCATTGTCTCAGTTTATTTCCTGAGTCTACATCTATAAACATCTGGCTTACACAAATGGGAAGAGACAAGTATAGACGAAGCTGCCAAGTGGGTCAGACTTACAAGTAAGTTAATTACTCAGCGGGTCAGAAAGTTGAGCCAAAGGGCCTGTTTGCCCGCTGTATGACTCTAAATCCCCTTTACATTTTCCTCCTCTCACCTTAAACCTATGCCCTCTAATCCTAGACCAAGAAGCACACAAGCAATAAATGACGTTTGAATACGAACCTGTGAAGGCGGTGAAGTGGGCAACTGGTTTCTGTGTTCTCATCTTAAATAAACTGCTCTCCACTGGCTGAAAATCTGGAAACATAGATTTTAAAATTAGGCGCGAAACCTCACAAACTCTCAGCACCTGTCACACGAAAAAGCTTCAACACTACGTGACCCGTAGCTCCCTCTCCCATGAAGGATTCAAACACGTCTCGGAGATGGTGTTTCCGTTGCTACTTGACACTGGAGCCATTTTTATGGGCGAACTCCGTGCAACAGATTTAGTTTGTCTAAACTGATGGTGAGAACTATATTCTGCACTCTGTATCTTCCCCCATTGCTCTACCTTCAGTTTAGTTTAGAGATGCAGCAGGGAAACAGGCCCATCGGCCCAGCGAGTCCACACCGACCATCGATCACCCATGCAACTATTTCTGTCCTACACAAGAGGGACAATTTACGCAGGCTAATTAACCTAGAAACCCGCACGTCTTTGGAATGTGGGAGGAAACCGGAGCACACGGTCACAGGTAGAATATACAAACTTCGCACAGACAGCACCCATAGCCCGAGTCCCTAGCGCTGTGAGACAGAAGCTCACCACTGTGATGGAGTAACTCAGGTAACACTGGGATAGAAATAGACACAAAGTGCTAGAGTAACTTAGTGGATCAGGCACCATTCTTCACACCCTTGATAAAGGTTTGGGATAAAGGCACCTTAACCTGTTATAAACAACTCTTAAAGAAATGCAGGTCCATCAATATATTACCCCCACTGCTTGGTGTGAGGTAGAATCGGGGCGGAATTGATGGGGTGGTAGGTGGAATAAAAAATGGGATTAACTTAGTATTGGTGTAAATGGGTGGTTAGTTTAGTCCAGTCTAGTCTAGTCTAGTCTAGTCTAGTTTAGCTTAGAGATACACTGTGGAAACAGGACTTATTGCCCACCATGTCCGCGCCGACCAGCAATCACCCCGTACACTAGTTCTATCGTACACTCTCGGGACAATTTACAGAAGTCGATTACCCAACAAACGTACACGACCTTGGTGGTTGATGGTTAGCACGGACTCAGTGGGCCGAAGGGCCTGTTCTGTGCAATACCTCTCTACTATTTATGACTATTTTTACTTCCTGAGACTGTGTTTGTATTATTTAGCAAGTGCTTAATTGTGCTGAATCATGAGCTGCTGACTGAACTGTTTATCACTCAATGAAAATTAGATAAAGTATAATGATTATCTGATAAAGAGTCAAGAGTTAAAGGTGTTGAATTGTATAAGGCACCAAGACCCGAACAAAGAAATTCTTACTTGCTTCAGTGTAACAACAATAACACAACAAATCATCGGTAATACCCGGTAGTGAAACCATAATAGCGCATGTTCTTAATGCAACATGGTATAAAGGAGTGAATAACCAACACTTGGTTATTCAAGATCTTCAAAACCAAAGGTCATTTATCCCATTCACTACCATACTCCTGATCCTTTCTTTTTTGTCAAAAAGAAACCTTATTTGTGATGAAAAATATACACTAAACCAAAACCGTGCAAAACTCTTAATACGTTATTAGTGTCTGTACATTCAATGTTGCTAGTGTTATACGCATTAGTGTTAGGACCTCTCTGTACACATCACACCTTTGCCACTCATGTGGCCCCCTGGGGGTAATATCCCATCCCTTGTTTGAGGGGTGTCCCCACCATACTCAACTCCTCAATGCCCAGCAGTGGAAGGACCCTAGACTGTGGTCCTCCCCCACAAAGCTTTGGCATTGGCTGCACCGAGCTTCAGTGCGTCCCTCAGCACGCCATCCTGCAGTCCGAAGCAGATGCCTCAGTTCAAAGGCAAGGAGACCCAGGTAGTAAATGCTGACGCCAGCATCAGCACCAGTCCCCTCTGAATCAATGGAGAGGTCATTGAAACACAGCACCAATCAGAGAAAAACAAAGTGATTTTACTTACTGGGAGATGAGAAGTTCTTCATTTCCATCAACACTTGATCATTCACGTCCTTCAAAACAAAAGAGAAATGTTTTACCAAATAAATTCATTATTTTTTTCACATTTGGACTTTAATTTATTTTAGAGATAGTTTAGAGATACAATGTGGAAACAGGACCTCTATCCGACCATCACGTATGCACTAGTTCTATGTTATCCCACTTTCACATCCTACACACTAGGGGCAATTTACAGACCTCAATTAACTTGCAAATCCGCACGTCTTTGGGATGCGGGAGAAAACCGGAGCGGCTGGAGAAAACCCACGCGTTCACAGGGAGAACGTGCAAACTCCGCACAGACAGCATCCGAGGTCTGGATCGAACCCGAGCCTCTGGTGCTGTGAGGCAGTGGCTCTACTGCTGCGCCACTGTGCCGCCCCCAAAAAAATTAATGCAGAATGGATTTGGGAAGGAGATGATTTTTAACTGTTGGTTTAAAATCAAGAGGATTGTTAAAATGTCCGTAAGAATCTTGACAAAAGACAGTTAAAATATTATTATATTTACACATCCTTGCACTTCCAGGGACTGCACAGTTGTTGCCCCTGTCTAGGTGTGCAGAGGGAAGGTCAGACACTCTGTGGTCTGTGAGAGTGAGGGACATTGACAATTCAGAATAAAAGTTATTCAAATCAAACAGCGGTGGCCCAGAAGCATCCCAGCGTTTGGAGAGGTTGCAGAAGATCTGCACGCTGAATACTGCGGAGGGACTGGTCCGGCTGAATGAGTGGTGGGAGCAACTTTATCTGAAGGCGTTCCCCTTGTCTGGGAGCAGATTCCTCCCGTTCACACATTGTGTGGGAAAACAACCTGTGAGATTGAACCAAAGTGCTGATTGCATCATTTGCTGACTAGATTGCACCAAACCACGTAACAAACAAGTCATGTTTCTGAAGAAGGGTCTCGACCCGCAACGTCGCCCATTCCTTCTCTCCAGAGTTGCTGCCTCACCCGCTGAGTTACTCCAGCATTTTGTGTCTACCAAGTAATGTTTCTCATCAGCCTTCTCTCAACCACAGTTATCTTGGTCTGTCAGAAACATAGAACATAGAAACATAGAAAATAGGTGCAGGAGGAGGCCATTTGGCCCTTCGAGCCAGCACCGCCATTCATTGTGATCATGGCTGATCATCCACAATCAGTAACCCGTGCCTGCCTTCTCCCCATATCCCTTGATTCCGCTAGCCCCAAGAGCTCTATCTAACTCTCTTTTAAATTCATCCAGTGAATTGGCCTCCACTGCCTTCTGTCGCAGAGAATTCCACAAATTCACAACTCTCTGGGTGAATTTTTTTTTCCCCATCTCAGTTTTAAATTGCCTCCCCTTTCTAGACTCCCCTATCTTTGGCCCCTGGTTCTGGACTCCCCCCATCATTGGGAACATCTTTCCTGCCTCTAGCTTGCCCAGACCTTTTATAATTTTATACATTTCTATAAGATCCTCTCTCATCCTTCTATATTCCAGTGAATACAAGCCCAGTCTTTCCAACCTTTCCTCATATGACTGTCCCACTACCCCGGGGATTAACCTCGTGAACCTACGCTGCACTGCCTCAATAGCAAGGGTGTCCGTCCTCAAATTAGGAGACCAAAACTGCACACAATACTCCAGATGTGGTCTCACAAGGGCCCTGTACAACTGCAGAAGGACCTCTTTGCTCCTATACTCAACTCCTCTCATTATGTTTTGCAGAGGGGAGCCAGCAGTGTGCTTCTATGTGCAGGGAGGAACTGCAGTTGTTGGTTTATACCGAAGATAGACAGAAGATGCTGGAGTAATTCAGCGGATCAGGCAGCATATCTGGAGAAAAGGAGTAGGTGCCGTTTTGGGTTGAGACCTGAAGAGTCTGAAGAAGGGTCTTGACCAAAAACGTCACCTAATCCTTTTCCCCAGAGATGTTGCCTGACCCTCTGAGTTACTCCAGAAATGTCCTTCCATAATTGGGTTTGCAAGACGATGCTGTTGTTGCAAAGCTGCCGTTACCGGTGAGGATTGGCGACACGCCCGGAATCTCTCGCTAACCCGAACTGTGCGAAAATCTGTAGGAAGGATCTTCAGATGCTGGTTTACACCGAAGGTAGACACAAAAAGCTGGAGTAACTCAGCGGGACAGGCAGCATCTCTGGAGAGAAGGAAGAGTTGACATTTTGGGTCGAGACCCTTCTTCAGACGGAGAGTCAGGGGTGAGGGAGACACAGAGATATGGAAGGGTGTGGTGTGAAAAGGAGAGATCAAAGGGGGCGAAGCTCAAGGATAATGTAGAATAGCTCGTTGTTAGCTGAGGGGAAGGTGACAACAAGGCATACAATCAGTAAAATCTAATCAGAAGGACAGTGAAACTAGTTGGAGAACTAGGGTGGGGGAGGGACAGAGAGAGAGGGAAAGCAAGGGTTACTTGAAGTTAGAGAAGTCCATATTCACACAAAATGCAGCATCTCTGGATAAAAGGAATGGGTGACGTTTCAGGTCGAGACCCTTCTTCAGACTGAGAGGGAGAGGGAGACATAGAGATATGGATGGGTAAGGTGTGAGAAGGAGACATCAAAGGGACAGAGAGAGAGGGAAAGCAAGGGTTACTTGAAGTTAGAGAAGTCCATATTCACACAAAATGCAGCATCTCTGGATAAAAGGAATGGGTGATGTTTCAGGTCGAGACCCTTCTTCAGACTGAGAGGGAGAGGGAGACATAGAGATATGGATGGGTAAGGTGTGAGAAGGAGACATCAAAGGCGGCTGGGTTGTAAGCTGCAAAAATCTCCTTATTTCAGATACACAACACAGAGTTTTAATATCAAACAAAAAGTTGTTACCTTCTTGAGCACATCGATATAGAACAAGACGAAGCAGCCCATGCCTGCAATTGCCACCCACTGCAGAGTAACAAGGAGGGTAAGCAGCAACAAGCTGCAGTGGTGCTTTGCTGCGACGCTCGTCTGGGAAGTCCTGAACATCGCATACTCTGCATCAACGCAGGAGTCCTTCTGCATCTTGACAACACCGCAGCTCGCTTCAAAAACTTTCTAGGCTGCTCTCTCAGTGACCCTTATAAACGTTAGCTAGAGCATGACGTACTGGAATACTCCAACCAGGACTTTACCCTATGCCGTATTAGTAAAATTTCTTTAGATGAGGAGATTAGATTATCTATGAAGATGCACCAATTATTGTCTCTCTTGTTCAAACCCGCCGACTAGGAGTGTAAATTTCCCCACTTTAACTGGTGGCACAAATGTTATGTTAATGTCTTTGATTTTATTGCTACTGGTTGATTATTGTCACGGAGATGATAGTGAGAAGCTGTGTTTTGTGTCTTGTCCAGGCAGATTATACATCAAGGTAGTGCAAAAAGAGAAAAGAAACAAAGAGCAAACTATAATGTTTAAGAAGGAACTGCAGATGCTGGAAAATCGAAGGCCGACAAAAGTGCTGGAGAAACTCAGCGGGTGCGGCAGCATCTATGGAGCGAAGGAAATAGGCAACGTTTCGGGCAGCTACAGAGCGAGTGCAGATGAAAGGCAGTTTCCACACTGTGGAAACCAGAAGAACTAGTCTGCAGGCCAGTCAGTCCATCCAGCCTCTTCCACCATTCATCAATATCACGACTGATGCTTTACCTCAGCACCATTTTACTGCACGGTTCCCATATCCCTGCATTGGGCAGAGTTCCTAGAATTCCCAATATGTGGGCTGCATGGTGGTGCAGCGGCAGAGTTGCTGCCTCATAGCGCCAGGGACCCGGGTTCGATCCTGACTATGGGTGCTGTCTGTACGGAGTTTTTCCATTCTCACCGTGACCCATGTGGGTGTTCTCCGGGCGCCCCGGTTTCCTCCAATGCTCCAAAGACATACAGGTTTGTAGGTTAATTGACTTTGGTAAAATTGCAAAATTGTCCCTAGTGTGTAGGATAGTGGGGATCGATGGTCAGTGGCGACTCGGTGGGCCGAAGGGCCTGTTTCCTAAACTAAACTGAACTAAACTAATAGACAATAGACAATAGACAATAGGTGCAGGAGTAGGCCATTTGGCCCTTCAAGCCAACACCGCCATTTAATGTGATCATGGCTGATCATCCCCAATCAGTACCCCGTTCCTGCCTTCTCCCCATATCCCCTGACTCTGCTATTTTTAAGAGCCCTATCTAGCTCTCTCTTGAAAGCATCCAGAGAACCTGCCTCCACCGCCCTCTGAGGCAGAGAATTCCACAGACTCACAACTCTCTGTGAGAAAAAGTGTTTCCTCATCTCCGTTCTAAATGGCTTACTTCTTATTCTTAAACTGCGGCCCCTGGTTCTGGACTCCCCCAACATCGGGAACATGTTTCCTGCCTCTAGCGTGTCCAAGCCCTCAACAATCTTATATGTTTCAATGAGATCCCCTCTCATCCATCTAAACTTCAGAGTGTACAAGCCCAGTACTAATCTGTCCCCTCTGCTTCGTAGGAGCACAATGTTACAACCATGGGGATTCTTCACAACAGAATGAAATTGCCTGCGGCCGCTTAATACAGATTCTTAATCGTGCAGAGCAACCGGTTATCATCTGGATCTCAAAGCCTCGAGGAGGTGGCACGACTGTGGAGATTGCGCAAGTGCTTCCTTTCCACTTGCGAATCGTTATCTTCAGGATGTCCACGAGCTCTGATACATGATCACAGTGCAAGCCAAGGTACAGCTCAAGGGAGAGCCAGGCTGCTGGGTGGAAATCAGAGGGGGCGTGAGGAGACGCGGGGGGAACACAAGAACCACTGCAACCACCAGACATCATGGGGGACTCCAGAAATATTCCACAGGTATGTGACCGGGACAGGGTGTCAGGGGAGCAGTTTTAGTTTTTTCGTTTTGGAGGTACAGCGTGGAAACATGTCCTTCGGCTCACCAAGTCCACATCGACCCATGATCACCCGTTCACACTAGTTCTATCCTACACACTCGGGACAAATTACAGAAGCCTATTAACCTACAAACCTGTACGTCTTTGGAGTGTGCGAGGAAACCGGAGCACCCGGAGGAAACCCACGCGATCACAGGGAGAACATGCAAACTCCGTACAGACAGCACCCATAGTCAAGATTGAACCCTTCTTCTGATATTGTTTGGGGGCGGGGGGGGGGGGAGAAGAAAGCTGGAAAAGGGGAGAGGCAGGACAAATTATGGCAGGTAATGCGTGGACGCAGTCAAGGGGGGTTTTGGTAAGCGGATGGCTGGAACAAAGTCCAGAGATAAAACCAGAAGGTGTGAGACAGGATTTAAGAGTTGTAGTTTGTAGATTATTTGGCTTGGTATAATTATAATTAGTCCCTAGTTTGTGTATGACAGCGTTACAGTTCCACTATAAACTGTTAACATATTAAGCCAATTTGTTGAGTTTAGTATAGAGATACAGCATGGAAACAGGCCCTTCGGTCTCCCAAGTCCACTCCGATCAGCAACCACTCGTTCACACTGGTTCGTTGTTATCCCACTTTTGCATCCACCTCCTACACACAAGGGACAGTTTACGAGGCCAATGAACCTACAAACCCGCACATCTCTGCAATGTGGGAGGAAACCGGAGCACCCGGAGGAAACCCATGCGGTCACAGGGAGAACGTGCAAACTCCACACAGACAGCGCCCAATGTCAGGATGGAAGCCGGGTCTCTGGCGCTCTGAGGCAGCAGCTCTACCAGCTGTTTAAATTATGACCAAACCCCAGAAAATCAAAACTCTGCAATTGCTCGACTTCTGAAACAATAACAGACACTGCTGGGAACTGTCAGCGGCTCATCTGTGTAACATCAGGTCGACAAAAAATGCTGGAGAATCTCAGCAGGTGAGGCAGCATCTACGGAGAGAAGGAATAGGTGACGATAGAGGAGGGGTCTCGACCCGAAACGTCACCTATTTCCTTCTCTCCGTAGATGCTGCCTCACCCGCTGAGTTTCGCCAGCATTTTTGTCTATCTTTGATTTTTCCAGCATCTGCATGCAGTTCTATCTTAAACATTCTGAGTAACATTACCTCTGTTTCCAGCATTTTCAGTAAATGAAACATGAATCATATGTTAGATTTTGGGCATTGGAGATTGAAGGGAAACCTGACAGAAGTGTATAGAATTATGTGAGGCACAGAGGTCGGCAGTCAGAACTTTCCTTCCGTGGTGGAAATGCCAAAGACGAGGTGAGAGAGGGAAAATTTAAAGGTGTGCAGACAGGATTTTCAATGCAGAGAGTGGTTGATGCCTGGAAATTGTTGCGGTGGGTGGTGGTGCAGGCAGGCAGTGGAGAATCGTTTATCTTGATTTTTGTTCAGCATAGACCTTATGGGGCCGGAGGGCTTGTTCTATGAACTATTCTGTTCCATGTTCTATGTTTTAATTACTAACTGTAATTAGTTAGATAGTAATTGGAAATTATATATAGAAAATACTGCTGAGAAAATAATGGGAGATGGATAGATACAGTGACAAGACTTTAGACTTTAGATACAGTGTGGAAACAGGCCATTCGGCCCACCGAGTCCGCACCTATCAATGATCACCCGTTCACACTAGTTCTATCCTACACACTAGGGCCAACTTACAGAAGCCTATTAGCTTACAAACTTGTATGTCTTTGGAGCGTGGGAGGAAACCGGAGCTCCCAGATAAAACTTCGGGAGAACGTACAGACAACACCCATAGTCAGGATGGAACCTGGGTTTCAGTTGCTGTGAGGCAGCAACTCTACCGCTGCGCCACCGTTCCGCCCTTGGGCACACCATGCTGTTGGCTACACAGATCCCCGAACATGTGAATTCCAGTCCCACCAGCTCCTGATACTCCTGCCCACATCCTTGCTCCAGCATTCCATCACGGTCACATCAGAATGGAGGAGGCCAATCTGCCCCTCAATCCAAGCCCCTTACTCCAGAAACCCACCCTCACTGCACCACCATATATATCTTGGGTTAGCAGACATATGTCGACCTCAGAGATAACTAGCAATTGACCTGCCGATGTTTGTCGTTTTACAAGTAAGCTGATCCCTCAGTGTGGGAATGTTTGCAAATTTCATTCCCAATATTTAGATGGACCTTACTTGCACATATCCTGGCCAACAGAAATAGTTTCGCTCTGAATGCCCTACTATTTCCTTTAACAAAGAGCTGCAGATGTAGGAATCTTGAGACAAACAGAAAGTGCTGGCGGGAGCACTATCACTGCATCTAATCACACATTAGTCTTTTAATTCAAAGGATACACAACCATTTCTGCAGGTTATTTAATCCCTTATCCAGACATCACCCGCTAAATCTCTCTTTCATTCTTTACTTTTAGACTTTACACTTTAGAGATAAAGCGGGGATACAGGCCCTTCGGCCCACCGGGTCTGCGCCAACCAATGATCCCCCCGAACACTGGCACTATCCCACACACTAGGAACAACTTACAATTTTACCAAAGCCAATTAACCTACAAACCCCTCATGAGTGCGTTGACATATGATGAGCGTTTGACGGCATTGGGCCTCTACTCGCTGAAGTTTGGAAGAATAAGGGGGGACCTCATTGAAACGTACCGAATAGTGAAAGCCTTAGATAGAGTGGATGTGGAAAGAATATTTCCACTAGTGGGAGAGTCTAGAACTAAAGGGCATATCCTTAGAATTAAAGGATGTTCCTTTAGGAAGGAGATGAGGAGGAATTTCTTTAGTCAGGGGGTGATGAATCTGTGGAATTCTTTGCCACAGAAGGCTTTGGAGGCCAAGTCAATGTATAATTTTAAGTCAGAAATAGACAGATTCTTGATTAGTACAGGTGTCAGGGGTTATGGGGAGAAGGCCGGAGAATGGGGTTAGGAGGGAGAGATAGATCAGCCATGATTGCAGAGACTGCAGAGAAATGTGAGGTGTTGCATTTTGGGAAGTCTAACAGGGCAGGACTTACACAGTGTATGGTAGCGCTCTGGGTAGTGTTATAGATCAGAGGTATCTAGGAATGCAGGTGCATAGTGCCTTGAAGGTGAAGTCGCAGGTAGATTGGGTGGTCAAAAAGGCTTTTGGCACATTGGCCTTTATCAGTCAGAGTATTGTGTGTAGAAGTTGGGAGGTCATGTTGCAGTTGTGTAAGACATTGGTGAGGCCGCATTAAGAGTATTGTGTTCAGTTCTGGGCACTTTGTTAACGGAAAGATGTTGTCAACCTGGAAAGGATGCAGAGGAGATTTACGAGAATGTTGCCAGGACTAGAGGATGTGAGCTATAGGGAAAGGTTGAGTAGTATGGGTCTTTATTCCTTGGAGCGCAGGAGGATGAGGGTGATCTTATAGAGGTGGATAAGATCATGAGAGAAATAGATTGGTAGATGCACAGGGTCTCTTGCCCAGAGTAGGTGAGTCGAGGACCAGAGGACAAAGTGAAAGGGAAACGATTTAATAGGAATCTGAGAGGTAATTTTTTCACACAAAGGGTGGTTGGTGTATGGAACAAACTGCCAGAGGAGGTGTTTGAGGCTGGGACTATTCCAACATTTAAGAAATAGTTAGACAGGTACATGGATAGGACTGGTTTGGAGGGATATGGACCAAATGCAGGCAGGTGGGACAAGTTGGCCGGTATGGGCAAGTAGGGCCGAAGGGCCTGTTTCCACACTATGACTCTAGGACTCTATGATTGAATGGCGGAATAGACTTGATGGGTCAAATGGCCGAATTCTGCTCCGATCACTTATGACCATATGACCTTCTGATCTGCGGTTTCTTGTTCCTACATTCATCTACAGCTGCTTCAGCTGATTGTGACCTCCCCCTGGGAACAATGCCATGAAGATTCAAATCAACATCATGCCGTCAGATCAGATGGTTACTCCAACACCATCACATCAGCAGTCACTTCACTCAGCAAATCACAGAGCATCTTTCAAATCTAAAATGTCATTGGTAGACAAAAGTGCTGGAGAAACTCAGCGGGTGCAGCAGCATCTATGGAGCGAAGGAAATAGGCAACGTTTCGGGCCGAAACCCTTATTCAGACTGATGTAGGGTGGGGGGGTGGGGGGGGGGGAGAAGAAAGGAGAAAGGAAGAGGAGGAGCCCGAGGGCTGAGGGAGAGCTGAGAAGGGGAGGAGACAGCAAGGGCTACCGGAAATTGAAGAAGTCAATGTTTATGCCGCTAGGGTGCAGACTGCCCAAGCGGAATATGAGGTGCTGCTCCTCCAATTTCCGGTGTTACTCACTCTGGCCATGGAGGAGGCCCAGGACAGAAAGGTCGGATTCGGAATGGGAGGGGGAGTTGAAGTGCTGAGCCACAGGGAGATCAGGTTGGTTAATGCGGACCGAGCGGAGGTGTTTGGCGAAACGATCGCCAAGCCTACGCTTGGTCTCACCGATGTAGATCAGCTGACATCTGGAGCAGCGGATGCAATAGATAAGGTTGGATGAGATGCAGGTGAACTAAAATGTCATTAATGTTTGAAAAGTTGATGCCCGCTCATCTCAGAGAAACGATCGCTGAGCCGCAAATTGTCCACTTGAAGTTTGAGAAATCAATACTCAAATCGCTGGGTTGTAAACTGCCCAAGCGAAATATGAGGTGCTGTTCCTCCACATTGCATTTGGCTCCAATCTGACAATGGAGGAGTCTGAGAATGTGACGACTTCAGGCTGTGCTTGATTAGTCAGTGAAAGAGCTCTCCTGGTTTACCTGCCAGCATACGGCTGCCTGTGTGAGCGGTACGGGCGAGGTTAGAGTGGCCCGTCAATGCAATGAAAAGTAGCCAGGCAATGATAAACATGGAAGAGCAAGAGGACAGCCAAGAGCAGGTCCTGCCAAGCAGGGTGACACAATAAAAAGCTGTGAGTGGGAGATGCGTTCCAGAAACGGCAGGTTGGTGCAGGAGGAAACCACAAGCAAGTGTTGAAACAGCGATGGTTTGAAGCTGAAAGAGAACTTGGAGTCCGAGACACAGTGTGCTCAGCACACAAAGGCCTAATCAACAAAGCCATCAGATGTTGCAACGACTGAGTTGCCACAACTGTGCCAGAGGAAGACCTGCTGATCTGCACGATGGTAGTTCAGATCGTATCGTGAGGATTGTGTCGTATTCTGCTTCAGACGTGATGGAGAGGGAGATGAAAGGGGCGGAGCAGTTGCATTCAGGGTAAATGTCATGGCGGCAGTCAGAGAGGACATCTGGGAGGGATTGTCCACAGGGGACATCCCGGGAGGAATAAGGGTCGAGCTCGAAAATAGGAAAGGTGCTATCACTCTAATGGGATTATACACCTGGCCAGCTGATACAGCTGATGGAAGATGGCGGAACAAACTTGTGTGTGTAGGAAGGAACTGCAAATGCAGGTTTAAATGGAAGATAGCCACAAAATGCTGGAGTAACTCAATGGGATTGGCAGTATCTCTGGATAGAAGGAACGGGTCTGAGGAAGGGTCTAGACCCAAACTGTCACTCATTCCTTCTATCCAGAGATGCTGGCTTGCACCGCTGAGTTACTCCAGCATTTTGCGTCTATCTTCGGAACAAATTTGTGGACATATTAGGTCAAGTGAAAAAGCAGAAGGTTATTGTGGCGGATAACTCTAACTTCTTCAATATTGACTGGGATTTCCAGAGTGCAAGAGGGCAGAATATTGTTAGGTGTATCCAAAAGTGTTTCTTGAAATGGTAATTGGATAGCGCAACTCAAGGAGGGACTATATTGGATCTATCATTGGGAAATGAGCCTGGACAGGTGTCTGGTCTTTCAGTGGGAGATATTTTGGGAATAGTGCTCTCAACTGCTTAAGTGTTAATGTTTATAAAGAGGAACTGCAGATGATGTTTTATACAAAAGATAGACACAAAATACCAGAGTAACACAGCGGGTTTGGCAACATCACTGGAGAATGTCCAGAGAATCTCTGGAGAAAGCAGCAAGTCTGAGGAAGGGTCCCGACCAAAAACTACCTCAACTACCTCCTCTGGCAGCTTGTTCCGTACTCCCACCACCCTTTGTGTGAAAAAGTTACCCCTCAGATTCCTATTAAATCTTTTTCCCTTCACCTTAAGCCTATGTCCTCTGGTCCTTGATTCCCCTAGTCCGGGCAAGAGACTCTGTGCATCTACCCGACCTATTATTCTCATGACCATGTAAAGATCAAATTCAACACAGAAGCTGATATGACTGAACCAAAATCCAACCTCGTGTAGGTGATCATCTCCACTCCCTTTCGCCTGCTCCTCATCTCAACCAACATAGGGTTGTGCCTTCATGCCTTCAAGCTGGGCTCGGACGACCATATTTGGCGGGGAAGGGAACGTGTAGAAATGCACTTCCTCCGCTAATCATGCCGCCAACAAAACTCGGTTATCAAATTAATAACTTCCTGACCCTGTACATTTCAATATTACCATTAACCTACCCCCTACAGGCGGAAGCTGAAACTTACACTTTCTCCCTGTATGATCGGGGTTAGGGTTTGCTGATAGTGGATGGGTGAATTTAGATAAGAGTTGGCCAGGGGTTTTTTTCAGCATTGAATTCCCCTTCTGGAGGCAAAAACCAATACTGGAAACCAAGCTCCGATGTGCAATGATAAGACTTGGAAAGATGACATATACTGTAAAGAGGCACTTTCACTTTCACTGGAAACATTTCCCCAACAACTGGAATAATTCAATTTTAGTTGTGGTACAAATCGGAGGGAATCAGTCTTTGGGAAAGCACGAGTTAAGATCAAGCAATCTTTTTGTTTGCTATTCTCTTGTCCGAGATGCTGTGAAAAATGGGTGCAGCCATACGAATATCTGCTCCTTTTTTTTTGCTGATTTAATAAAAACCTTCTCAAATTTACAATACCTGGGTGGAAATGCCAAATACTGGAGGGCATTGATTTTGGGTGAAAGGGGCGAAGGTTAATGGAGGTGAGCTAAGGGCAAATATCTTTGCACAGAGAGTGATGGGTGTCTGGGTCACACCCAATAACTAATCACCCTGCTAAGCATTTGTATAAACGTTGTCTCTGTACCACCTTCTCTTGACCAAATTCTTCTGGGGTTGGGGGTGATCAGGGATGGACAATGAACGATGTTCTTGCCAGTAGTGCTGCTGTTGTAATGTAGTCCCACTCTGGATTTCTGTTCTCTCACCCTTGTTTGGACCAAGACTATGGCCTTTAGTTGCACTAAGGACTATAGTTTTTTTTGTACTAATATTGGGGTTATTAAATTATTGAAATTTTGTGTATTGTATATTTTAGTTTTAGTTTAGTTTAGTTTAGAGATACAGCGCGGAAACAGGTCCTTCGGACCACCGAGTCTGCACCGACCAGCGATCCCCGCACATTAACACTACCCAACACACACTAGGGACAATTTTGCACATACACCAAGCCAATTAACCTAAAAACCTTTACGTCTTTGGAGTGTGGGAGGAAACCCAAGATCTCAGAGAAAACCCACGCAGGTCACAGGGAGAACGTACAAACTCCTTACAGACAAGCACCCGTAGTCGGGATCAAACCCGCCTCTGGCGCTGGAATGCAGTAATACTGCTGTGCCACCATGCCGACCTATTATTGTTACAAGCCTGCTGTGCGGCTGCATGTTAGAATCTCATTGTTCCGTTGTCAGTACTTATGACAATTAAACACTCTTGACTCTTAAGTCAGTTGTCTGGCAGAGCAATGATTGAGCTGTGAGGAGCAGGTGACCAGTGAGTGCATCGGGTCACAATGATTTCCATCACTGCGCTGGTAATCGGAAGCAGACTGATCGGACATTATTTCTCTGCAAGGTAAGGGAAGGATACACCTTGACAGGTTTTCACATTGTTGGGTAGATGTCAGTATTCATATGTTCCAGGAGCAGAATTAGATCATTTGGCTCATCAAGTCTACTCCGCCATTCAATCATGGCTGATCTATCGGAGGTAGACACAAAATGCTGGAGGAACCCAGCGGGACAGGCAGCATCTCGAGAGAAGGAATGGGTGATGTTTCGGGTCGAGATCCTTCTTCAGACTGAAGAAGGGTCTTGATCCGAAACGTCACCAATTCCTCCTGTCCAGAGATGCTGCCTGTCCTGCTGGGTTCCTCCAGCATTTTGTGTCTACCTTCGATTTAAACCAGAATATGCAGTTCTTTCCTGCACATTGTGGCTGATCTATCTTTCCCTCTCAACCCTATTCTCCTGCCTTCTCCCCATAACCCCTGACACCCTTACTAATCAAGAATGGCCATCTCCATCTTAGAAATATCCATTGACTTGGCCTCCACAGCCATCTATGGCAAAGAATTCCATGGATTCACCACCTTCTGACTAAAGAAATTCCTCCTCATCTCCTTTCTAAAGGTACGTCCTTTTATTCTGAGGCTATGACCTCTGGTCCAAGACCCTCCCACTAGTGGAAATATCCTCTCCGCGTTCACTCTATCCAGGCCAGTGTTGTAACTGTATGAGTGATTGCTTCCAGAGTGAAGTCTTCAGCACTAGTGCAGGGTGTTACCTGGCCACTAGTGGTCACTGTGGACGATGCGGGCAGTGGGTTGATGAGCTGATATTGCTGAAGACTGGCTTTGCGATGGATCTCAGGAGGAAATGAGATGGATCATCCATGTGGGGCAGACACACAGCCCTGAAGACGCGGGTTCAATCCCGACCTCAGGTGCTGCCTGTGCACGTTCTCTTTATGATCTTCAACAAAAGTCAAGTGGGTGGGTGGGTCAATTGGCCGCAGTAAACTGTCCACAGGGTGCAGGCGGGTGGTAGAACCTGAGATGTTGATGGGAATGTGGGGGAAAATTAAATGGGTTGGAGCAGGGTTGGTGAAATGGCTCCAAAACGTCAGTGCTGAGAGGAAATGGAGCTGAGATCGTTGAAGGATCGTGCAGCCACAGCATTACGGCAGCATTTGTGCACCTCCTGCAGCGCACCTGCGGAACTGCACACCAGAACCACCCCTCCTGCAGTACATCTCCTTTTCTCACCTCCAGCAGCTTGTGCTATGTGCAAGTCGTTTGAGTCATTGTGTAGTAGTGCAGAGAAACAGACCCTTCTGCCCACCTCATCCAGGCCTGCTATTTTGCTCACCTACTCTAATCTCACTTGTTTGCATGAGGACTACAAGTCACAGGCAGCTCATCTCAGCTATGGTTTGTTGAAGATCAGCCACGTCACTGCTTGTGTGAGATTCTGCTGGAATCTCACACAAGGGCTTTTATTCCACAGGACAAATAGCAGCATTAAGGAGATTGAGGCACTGGACAGAACTGTTACTACACACATGCTTGTTTGGCTGTGTTGAAATCTATTGTAATGACTCCAGCACCCTCATCCTCTGGTCTGACGTCAGGGTGAGGAAGCTGCGGTGTGTAAGTGGGTTTAGCCAGACCATTCATCACCTTCATCCAGTCCACAGAGTGAACCCATTGACGGAACCATTGTGTCATTGAATGGTTGAAGACAAGGTGACGTTGCTGTTCCTACTGTCAGTCCTATCTCCACACATGGTTCGCTGACCCTGCACTGAGAATGCACGGACTGTGATCCCACAGTGAAAGCCCAGTGAGAAGATCCTCAGGACGTTTCCACCCACCAAGATCAAGCATGGACCGTTTCTCCTCTTTCATGGTGGTCGATAAGCAGGGCAGCGTGAGGCACCTTCCTCTTGAAGATGGGAGAGATTCCATCAGGGGGGGATCTCCAGGAGGCAATGTCTCAGAGAGGCAGCTATTATCATCAAAGACCTTCATCTCATCTCGCTCCTACCATTGGGATGAAGGTACAAAAACCTGAAAAACGTGACTACCCATGTTCAAGAACAGCTTCTTCTCAGCAATCACCAGGCTTTTTTCAACACCACACAACACTCTGAGCAACTATGATCATCTCTGTACTATGTCTTTGATTGCATTACCGACTTTGATTTTTGCACTGATATGATCTGGTTACCCAGTATTACTGATTATTGATTTATTGCACTATTGATTATCGTATATTTAATTGTGTTTGTGTTAATAGGTCTGTTAAGCAGCAGCAAATTTCCATATGGCAATTAAACAATTTTGACCCTTGACCACACCTGGTGCATGAACCAGGAGTTGGTAAATTCCTAGTGTTTAGGAAGGAACTACAGATGCTGGTTTGCACTGAAGATAGAAACAAAATGTTGGAGTGACTCAGCGGGACTGGCAGCATCGCTGGAGAGAAGGAATGGGTGTCCTGCTGAGTTACTCCCAATATTTTGTGTCTATCTTCTGGTGGTAAATACCTTTCATATTTTTACACATCAGCTGGGATGCTGCTAACACAAGGATCTTGGTTTGACTCTAGGTTGGATAAAGTACTGGGTCCCAATCATGGATCAGATGGACTGACACATCCCATGATGGCTGTTGATAAACTGAGAGTTGGATTAACTTGGCCAGGACGTTGTGGAGTAGACGTCAGCGACTGCTTATTGTCCACAGCACCTCATGAATGCCAGTGCTGTGAACTGCCTGATCTGTTGCAACAGGTAGTGCCACAATGAAGGATGTCCTCATTGTGAAGCATTCAGTTTGGGCGGCACGGTGGCGCAGCGGTAGAGCCGCTGGCCTACAGCGCCAGAGACCCGGCTTCGATCCTGACCTCGAGTGCTATCTGTGCAGAGTTTGTACCTTCTCGCTGTGACCGCGTGGGTTTTCACCAGGTGCTCCGGTTTCCTCCCACACTCCAAAGACGTACAGGTTTGTAGGTTAATTGGCTTCGGTAAAAATTGTAAATTGTCCCTAGTATGTCGGATAGTGTCTGTAAGGGGTGATTGCTGGTCGGCACAGAGTCGGTGGGCCAAAACGCCTGTTTCCGTGCTGTATCTCTAAGGTTTAAAGTCTAAAGTAAAAGACTTAACTCCACAAGAAAGTTGAGATGGACCCATGATTGGGAGTAATCGGCTGGAGAAGATGATTCACTCACCAACTACCGCAGACCCAGCCTGGCAGCCGAGTCCTTCAGACAGATGGCTCAGTCTGTGGCGATGCAACTTGGTTCATCACCAACAGCTAGGCAAAGGACCATGATGTCCTCTACCAGGCCAACTTCAAGGCCCTTGCTGTTCTCAGCGCTCCTTCCACCCATTGACCACATGGAGGAGGACTGATTCATCAGATGAGATGGTATGGGGGTGGGAATCAGGATGACCTTCCATTTTCATTGCTGGGTTGGACCAACATGAGAAGGGGAGTTCCCCTTCTTTGGTGGATAGATGTTGCTCCACACATATGCCAAAGGTAGATCTCGATGATTACTTCCGTAAGAGCCACGTCACATTTGAGGGAAAGTGGTGATTTTTCACTAAGTATTAACAATGAAGTGATCAGGTAGCAATCTTTGCAGAAGCCAATTAACCTACAAACCTGTACATGTTTGGAATGTGAGAGGAAACCGGAGCACCCGGGGTAAACCCACACGGTCACAGGGAGAATGTACAACCAGAATCAGAATCAGAATCAGAATGCTTTATTGTCATTGCATGTGTCACATACAACGAGATTACTGTGTCTCTCCATTTAAAAGAACTTCAAACATTCACATACTCAAACTTTTAACCTCCCTCCCTCACCAAACCCACCCATGGATTCACATTTACATAAATTAACACTGTCTCCCACCCCCCCTCCTTCCCCATAACCCGCTCCCGAGACAGAGTTCAGTTCCAAGATTGCTGATGGGTAAAAGCTGTTCTTGAGTCTGGCAGTGCGTGACTTTAGCGACCTGTACCTTTTTCCTGAGGGCAGCAGTGTGAAAAGGTGGTGACAAGGATGTGTAATGTCTTTCACGATATTACAGGTCCTGCTGCGGCATTTGGAGTGGTAAATGTCCTCCAGAGGGGGCAGGGGGAGTCCAATGATACCCTGGGCAGTTTTTATCACCCTCTGGAGAGCTGCTCTGTCAGCTGCTGAACAGTTCCCAAACCAGGCAGTTATGCAGTAAGTCAGTATGCTTTCTACCGAACAGCGGCAGAAAGACTCCAGCAGTTTAGCAGACAGATGGGCCTTCCTCAGTGTTCTGAGGAAGTAAAGTCTCTGTTGCGCCTTTTTTACAACTACAGCAGAGTTCACAGACCATTTAAGATCCTCACTGATGTTGATCCCCAGAAATTTAAAACTAGGCACCCTCTCCACCTCCTCGCCCCCTATCTCCAATGGCCTGAGCTCCGCTCTATGTCGCCTGAAATCAGTGATGATCTCCTTTGTCTTTTTAGTGTTCAGAGAGAGATTGTTGTGAGCACACCACTCAGAAAGTCTGTGCACCTCCTCTCTATAGGCGTCCTCGTTCCCAACCTCCATACAGACAGCACCAGTAGTCAGAATCGAACCCGGGTCTCTGGCGCTGTAAGGCAGCAACTCTACCGCTGCATCACAGATGAAAATACACTTAACTTGCCTTAACTTGATTTAACATGAGCTGGCGTGCATCGTATGAAAGGAATTTCTGCAGTTTGTTCATTTAGAAGAAAGTTAAGTTTACATATCACAGCCACAGTCACACAAAACCACATGTCATACCAGTAACTGATGGCAGCTAAACACTGCAGTACAAGATACAATCTCTACTACTTTTTATAGAAGGGCTTGTTGCTGGTTTCTGGATGCTGTCAATTCAATTCATAATGTGATAAAGAATGCAAATGACAGCATTTGAGTTTTTTTATGGAGCTTTTATGTGCATTTTCAGTCAGAAACTGGACTCTAGGATAGACACAAAATGCTGGAGTAACTCAGCGGGTCAGGCAACATCTCTGAAGAAAAATGATCGGTGACGTTTCTGGTCGGGTCTGAAGAAGGGTCCCGACCCAAAACGTCACCCATCCTTTTTCTCAAGAGATGCAGTCTGACCCGCTGAGTAACTCCAGCACTTTGTGTCTATCTTTGGTATAAACCAGCATCTACAGTTCCTTTATTTTTTTTATTAAAAAAAAAATATATATATTTTTATTTATTAGAAGTACATTACATTACAACCAATTACATTAGTACTCATCACGTATATCTTATTACAATTAATGTACTCCGTCATTTTTTACACTAATAAAAAGGAAAGGTTGAGATTAAGAAAAAAGAGAAAGTGAAGGAAAATAGTGAAGGTGTAAAAACGTGACAACAGGAAAGAACAGAGACCCTGTAGAAAAGAAATTAAAAAGAAAGGATTAAGAAATAGACCCTAAAGAAGAAGAAAAAAGAGAAAGAGGAAAAAAGAGAAAAACAAAATTCTTTATTATAAGCATCACGCAAATGGGATATATCAACTCTCCAGCTTTCATCCCCCTTTACCTGACCTCAGGTTTTTTTTAAAGTACTTTTGCACCCTATACTTGTAATAATTCTATAAATGCAGACCACATCAGGTGGAAGTGATCTGGTTTACCTACCAGGAGGAGTCTTATCTCTTCGAAGTGTAATGTTTCAAACATATTTGAAATCCACATGTTTATAGTTGGTATTGGAGCGTTTTTCCAGAATTTTAGGATTACGTTTTTTCCAGTTATTAACCCGTAATCTATTAATTTCTTTTGAAACACATTTAGTTCAGGGCTACCTTCCGTTGTTCCGAAGATAATCCATTCTGCTTTTGGTGTCAGTTTTATTTTTTAAAATGTTGTAAAGATTTCAAAAATTTCAATCCAAAATTTTTGAATTTTTGTACAAAAAACAAACGAGTGCGCTATAGTAGCTTCTTGAGATTGACATTTATCACAAATGGATGATACATTGGGGAAAATTTTATTAATTTTAGTTTTTGAATAATATAATCTATGTAAAATTTTAAATTGTATTAAAGTGTGTCTTACATTAATCGAACATTTATGCACGTTTAATAAATGTTCATTCCACCTTTCCTTTGAGATTTTAATAGCTAATTCTTGTTCCCAGTCTCTTCTAATACCTTCCGGAGATGGTATTTCTACATTTAAGATAATATTATACAAATATGATATTAAGTTTGCTGATTCAGCTTTTATCTGCATTGCTTCATCCAATACATCTGCTGGGATATTATAATGATCTTTTGTATATTTTTTCAAATAGTCACATATTTGAAAATATTTAAAATATTGATTATTTCCCAGTTTATATTTTATTTGCAATTGTTGGAATGATAGTAATTTTCCAGTTTCATACAAGTCACCGAACGTTTTAATTCCTAGTCTATCCCATTGTATAAAAGATTTGTCTGTAATAGAGGGATTAAACGAAGGGTTATTAACTATTGGAGATAAAAGCGATAGATTTCTTAATTTTAAATTTTGTTTTATTTGTTTCCAAGTTCTGATTGTACTATGTATAATTGGGTTTTTGTTATAATTTATGTTATTCAGTTTCATTGGTGAGAGGAGGATCGCTCCAATATTACCAGAGGAGCAGTCCTCTCTCTCCATTATAATCCAGTCCACTTGCTGGGCAGAGTTGTCCATCAGTTGGATCATGTTTTTAATATTT
Source organism: Malacoraja senta (assembly GCA_038087875.1). Classification (NCBI taxonomy): domain Eukaryota; kingdom Metazoa; phylum Chordata; class Chondrichthyes; order Rajiformes; family Rajidae; genus Malacoraja; species Malacoraja senta. Next base: position 14,905 of record JAXLNO010000035.1, on the reverse strand, counting down.
ACTGACCAATAATAATACATGAAGTTAGGGAGTGCTAAGCCCCCTAATACTTTAGCTTTGTTCAAGTGTGTTCTTTGTATTCTATGGGATTTATAATCCCATATAAAATTAGTAATGTCTGAGTCCAATTTAAAAAAAAACTTCTTTGGTAGATATATAGGAATCGATTGAAATAGGTATAAAATTTGTGGTAAGAAGATCATTTTTATTGCATTTATTCGACCTATTAAAGACATCGGAAGCGTTTTCCAAAATTTAATTAATGTATTTAATTTATGAAGTAGAGGATCATAATTTGCTTTGAACATGCCTTGATATGTTCTGGTGATTTCAATACCCAAGTATTTAAATTTTTCTGTAGCTATTTTAAAAGGGAATTTTAAAAGATGTGTTGAATCTTTCGGTTTTATTGACATAATTTTACTTTTATTCCAATTTATTCTGTATCCAGAAAAGGATCCAAAGTCCTCAATTAAATTTAGTATGTTTGGTACAGTAATTTGAGGTTTTGTAATGTACAATAATATATCATCCGCGTATAAAGATATTTTATTATTTGAGTATTTAGTATTATACCCATGGATATCTGGATGTGTTCTAATTTCTTCTGCTAATGGTTCAATTATGAGAGCAAACAACTGTGGTGATAATGAGCATCCTTGTCTGTTTCCCCTTGATAGTTGAAATTTCGAAGATAATATATTATTAGTTAATATTCTAGCTGTAGGCTTATTATATAATAATTTAATCCATAAAATAAAATTCTCTCCCAGTTGGAATTTTTGTAATACTTTATCCATATAATTCCATTCTACTTGGTCAAATGCTTTTTCAGCGTCCAGCGAAATAATTGATAATTCTTGTTCTTCAATTTTGTGTGAGTGCATTATATTGAGTAGACGTCTCATATTATTAGATGAATATCTCTTAGGGATAAACCCCGTCTGATCTGGGTTTATTAATTTACTAATATATTTACTTAATCTTCTAGCTAATGTTTTCGCTAATATTTTTTGATCTGTATTTAACAATGCTATAGCTCAATATGAACCCGGTTCTTCTATATATTTGTCTTTTTTAAGTATTAGTGTGATCGTTGATTCAGCTAATGTATCAGGTAATATTTGTTTTTTTAAAGCATATTGATACATTTTTTGTAACCGTGGTATAATTTTGTCATAAAAGCTTTTATAAAATTCATTAGTAAATCCATCAGGACCTGGAGTTTTTCCATTCTTTAATGAATTTATTGTGTCTTCTAATTCCTTGATTGAAATTTGTGCACCCAATTCCTCTTGTTCCTTCAACTCTAACTTTGGAACATTACAATTATCCAAGAACTCTGTAATTTTATTGGAGTCCGTTGTCGTTTTAGATGTGTACAAATTCTCATAAAATTGCGCAAATCTTTTATTAATATCCTTCGGTATGGTTAGTAATTCCCCTCTATCTGATTTAATATTTTGGATCGTATGTTCTTTTTCTCGTTTTTTTAGCTGATGAGCCAAAGGTTTATGCGGTTTATCCCCAAATTCAAAGTGTTCCTGTTTTGTAATTTGGAAAAGTCTTATAAGTTTGGCTGATAATAATTTATTTAATTTAAATTTCAAAACTATTATTTTATTATGTTTATCCATTGATGAATCTTTAGCATTATCTATATCCATTTGTCTAATAAGTTCTTCTAACTGTCTTTGTTCATTCTTATTCTTTTTATTTTGAAAAGCTTGGTATGAGATTATAACACCTCTAATAAATGCTTTAAAAGATTCCCATAGTAAAGTAGGCGATATATCTGAAGTGTCATTTATTTCAAAAAAGACGTCCATTTGTTCTTTTAAATATATACTCGCTTGCGGATCTTTTAGGATTTGAGAATTGAATCTCCAAAACGATTTATTCTTAGACATTCCTTCCAGTTTTAAAAAGAAAGTTAGTGGTGAATGGTCTGAAATCGAATTTGTATGGTATGCTGAGTTCACAGTGTGAGGGATTAATTTTGTATCCACCAGGAAATAATCTATACGTGAGTATGTTTTGTGTACCATTGAATAAAACGAGTATTCCCTGCCAGTCGGGTTAGCAATTCTCCTAACATCTGTTATATTGGTATTATTTATATAAGTATTGAAAAGTTCACTAGTTTTAGATTTCGTATTCCCTCTCTGTTTTTGGCTTGATTTGTCTAAATACGGATCTAAAACACAGTTAAAGTCTCCTCCTATTATAACATTTTGATAATTAAACTCTGCGATTATGTTCAAAATTTTATTGAAAAAATGAGGATTGTCAAAGTTAGGCGCGTATATATTTACCAAGGTAATTGGAGTATCATGAATTTCTCCGGTAACTATCAAATATCTCCCTTCAATGTCTGTTATGGTATTCTTTGCTTTGAATGGTATACCTTTTCTAATAATGATTGACGTACCTCTAGATTTCGAAGTATATGAAGAATGATATATTTGACCTATCCATTTCGCCCTCAACCTAGTTTGATCCTGGGATTTTAGATGAGTTTCTTGTAAGAAAATGATGTCAGAATTGTACAATTTCAGCTGAGCTAATATCTTACCCCTTTTAATAGGTTCATTAATACCTCTTATATTCCAACTGCAGAATGAGACTCCTCCTAGGTTTTTTTGTTTAACATCTTGCATTTTGAATAATTATATTACCTTTAAATCTTGCGGTGCATCCATGTCTCAGGTCTTTGGGTATTGGGGGAACCTTTGCATTACTAAGTTTTGTTGGCATATCCCTTTTACGCTTATCACTAAACATGAAACACAAACATGTGACTTTATGTGGTAATAATAATAATTTAAAAAAAATTGAAAAAGTGAAAATACAGTGTCTAAAATGGTCGACACTGTAACAAGTGGCCCACCTGTAGGTGGGAGAAAACCTTGTTTCGACTTCCATTGTTGATGTTAAACAAATAACTCCGCACCCTTGGTTAATCATAACATAATAGGACGGGGCCTCACAATCAGATATATGATACAAATTTACCCTATATATTTCATTATAACATATCATATATATATATCACAATTTTATCTACTAATTATTAAACGAATGATTTTACCTTCAATAATAATCAACTGTTCATTGAAGGGGTTAATGAAACGTGCTCCTGGACCTGAGCCAGGTGCTCGTTTCTCATCCCCTCCACCCAGTTATAGATAAGGTTTAGATTTAGTAAAAATTTATGTTAGTTATGTTAGTTCTTTATTTATTTTTTGTTAGCGTCCATTACTATTCTAGTTTAATATTAATAATTTGTTAAATTGTTAAGTTGTTAATAGGATCAATTCTTACAATTGGATTTAATATTATAATCTATTAAACAATTAATGCTTCTGGTATAGTCCATTCTCTTCGGTTCGGCTGTTTACTTCGTTTGGAACACAGAATGTCCTTGAGTTAAAATTCCACAGATAACCAGTCTTGCCATCCTAAACAAAACACTACATGAAATGGTTCTGAGCTGCCGATCCTCCATTAACTGTGGAATTCCAATAAAAAAGTTTGTTCATACCGTCTATGTATTCCCGCTACTTTTCAACGATGCTCTGGGCATATTTGTACGCATCCTCCGGGTTTACAAATGATCTTTCACGTCCATTATAAGAGATGCGCATTTTAGCTGGATAAAAGACACCGTATCTAACATCTTGCTTCCCCCTTAAAAGTTATTTTGCCTTTCCGAATTGATTTCTCTTTTGCACAATTTCATACGGATAGTCCCTGAATATTTTGATAATGTCGTTATCAAGCCTCAGTTGCACTCCATATTTGATTTTACTCATCACCTATTCCAGTTCTGAAATGTCTCGAAATTTCACAATAATCTGTCGTGGGTGGTCTTGTCTAGCTTGAGATCTCGGTTTAAATCTCGGTACACGGTGTGCCACTTCAATTTTCGGTCCTTTGGAGAGATTAAGCAGTTGTTTAAGTAAGCCCATGGCAAACGCACGAATGTCCCTTCCCTCCGCTCCCTCTGAGACTCCAAGAATTCTCAAATTCTGGCGTCTAGAACGAGCTTCCAGGTCCAGGCATTTATCTGAAACTTTCCCCAGTTGAGTCGTCATCTGTACTGAAGTTTGCTCATGTTCTTGCTTCATTTGATCATGTTCTCGCCTCATTTTCACCATGTCTTCAGCCACTCGAGCCACATTTTTCTCCAATTCCATGATTGTAGCCATACTTGCAGCTACTGTTTCAAGCACAGCCGTGAACCTGTCCGTAGTAACTTTTTCCATCTTATCAATTCTCCACGACAGTCCATCTTGACACTATAAATAAACAAATTGATGACCAGCATTCGAATCCTGCATCATCTTTTCGATTTTTTCCATCATTTTTCCCATCAGAGTTTTATTTTCACCCAAAATTTCATCTTTCATATCTTTCACTGATTTCTTCAAATCCTCAAATTCTTTATCCTTAGCCAGCTCTGTCTTAGATATTTTATCCATTTCTGCAGCCACTTCAGGAACTTCAGAGGTAACTTCTCCTTCAGGATTCTTCAGGTTTTTCAGCAGCTGTTTTTTAACTGTTCTCTGAGGGCTCTGAGCTGGAGACAGTTTTCTCATTTAAAAGTCTTTAAGCCACCGTTTAAAACATCGCGCTTACTGATGATGTCATCAGCACGGTGACCAGAAGCTCCGGTAAGGTTTTTAAACCAATTCCGACTTATAAACCCGTTTTAACGCGAAAAATCGCGATTTTTTTTCGGGAGTGGAGCTAGGTGCACATCTGTTTGTATAACATGTCATCACCGGAAGTCCTACAGTTCCTTTCTGCACAGCTGGACTCTAATGTGGATTAATTGGGGAGAAAAAATGTTTAATTAATAAAATGGATAGGACAGGGTTGCTACATGGATTGGACAGGTTTGGAGGGGTATGGACCAAATGCTGGCAGGTGGGACTAGTGTAGCTGGGACATGTTAGGGGTAGGCAAGTTGGGCTGATGGGTCTGTTTCCACACTGTATCACTCTATGACTCTGTGGCTCGAAAACATTTAAGGTAAAATGTTTCAGAAGGAACTGCAGATGCTGGAAAATCGAAGGTAGACAAAAATGCTGGAGAAACTCAGCGGGTGAGGCAGCATCGATGGAGCGAAGGAAATTGGCAGCGTTTCGGGTCGACCCGAAACGTTTGCCTATTTCCTTCGCTCCATAGATGCTGCCTCACCCGCTGAGTTTCTCCAGCATTTTTGTCTACCTAAGGTAAAATGTTATTGATTTATATTAATAAAGACATATAATTTGGCAAAGTATATTGAACAAGTTTGAAACAGAAATGGCCGTATCAAATTTCAACTAAAATTGTTAATGTGTTATCTGCCATCAGAAATCAGACATTTGAATTATTATTGAAGAGTTTCTTCCGGGTGCTCCGATTTCATCTCACATCCCAAAGACTTGTAGTTTGTGGGCTAATTGGCGTCTGTACATTGCCCCTGCTGTGCAGGGAGTGGATGAGAAAGTGGGATGACATGGAATTAGTGTGAACGGATGATCGATGGTTGGTGTGGACTCAGTGGGCTGAAGGGTCTGTTTCCATGCTCGATCTACAACTGAACTAAAGCTCCTACATATAAAAAAACCCAGCATATGCAGCAGCATCCTGCAGCATGGATACAAGTCCACTGCTCCCTGCTGACCAGAAAGTAAGATCTAGTAGACCCAGAGAATCCTCCGGCATGGAAATAGGCCATTCGGCCCACCATATCCATGCCGACTAGTGAGTGCCATCCTCCATTGCTTGGTCAGCAGCCTTCAGTCTTTGGGTGATTCAAGTGTCTGTTGAGACACTTTTTAAATGCCGCCAGTGGCTTTGCTTCCACCGCTCTCTCTGGTTGCTTGTTCCATGTACTCACCACTGTCTATGTTGAGAAAGACACCTCTTAATCTTTTTAAGCTTTAGAGATATTGCCCTGAAACAGGCACTTCAGTTCAACGAGCCTGCACCGACCAGCAATCACCCTGCACACTAAGACTACTAATCCTACTGTACACTACGACACTAATCCTACACATCAGGGACATTTTACAATTTTACCAAAGCCAATTATCCTACAAAGCTGCACGCCTTTGGAGTGGGGGAGGAAACCGGAGCACCCGGAGAAAACCCACCCGGTCACAGGGAGAACGTACAAACTCTGTACAGACAGCACCCGTGGTCAGGATCGAATCCGGGTCTCTGGCGCTGTGTAAGGCAGCGACTCTACCATTGCACCACTGTGCCGCCCTTGCTACAAACCAATGTCTCCTGGGTTGATTCATCTCTGGAGAGGGGGATATTTTACTGCAGCCTACCCTATTTGCACCCTCATGATTTTATATCCCTCAGGCATCCTCCCTCTTAACCTCCACCACTCCAGGGAAATCTGACCCATCCTCCCCTGTCTCTCCTCAGAACTGTAAAGCTCATCCTGGTGAATCCCACTTCCTAGTGCTCACCCCTTGGCTTATGCTGCCACTGCATTCAAGATGCTTATAGTATAGAGTACACAAGGGTGCACAGTGGCGCTGTGGTACAGGGTGGCACAGCGGTAGAGCTGCTGCCCTACAGCACCAGAGACCCAGGTTTGATCCTGACTAAGGGTGCTGTCTGTACAGAGTGTATACCTTCTCCCTGTGACCGCATATTTTTCTCCGGGTGCTCCAGCTTCCTCGCAGAATTCCAAAGACCTGCAGGTTTGCAGATTCATTTGCTTCTGTACATTGTCCCTAGTGTGTAGGATAGAACTAGTGCATGGGTCGGGGCAGACTTGGTGGGCCGAAGGGCAAATTTCCACGTTGGATATCTAAAACTAAAACTAAAACTATAAACTAAAACTAAGTAACAATAGTGTGCGACTCCACCATCCCCTCAGACTGTGCGCTCATCATTTCGAGTACGCACTTGGTGAACATAGATCCTTCTTCAATCCTTTGCCGCTTATCTTAAACCTCTGGCCTCTGTCAACACTGGAGCAGTTGAGAAAAGGAGGAGATGTTGGGACTGTGATGGGAACGGAGCAAGTTCAGAACTAGGAGGAGAATTTTTCAATCCACTGTATCAAGATCAAAAGCCTGTGTCAAAAGCATCAGAATGATAGCCAGATGGGTGAGATTCAACAGGCATGTGCTCATGTACAAACAGGACTTGGGTACTTGTTAGGACAGGCAACAGAACCTGCCTTCTGTAGGGTGTGGTGTGTCTGGTCAAGTGGAGATCATTGTCCAGAGATGGCGGAGGACCTCAGTAGCAGGTCAGCGGATGCAGGGCTTTAGACTTTAATACTTTAAAATTACAGCGCGGATACAGGCCCTTCGGCCCACTGATAGTCGGCGCCAACCAACGATCACCCTGTACACTAGCACTATCCTACACACCAGAGACAATTTATTATTTTATTTTACAGAAGCCAAATAACCTACAAACCTGGACGTTTTTGGAGCGGGGAGGAAACTGGAGCACCCGGAGAAAACCCAAGTGGTCACGGGGAGAACGTACAAATTCCTCACTGACAGCATCCGTAGTCAGGATCGAACTGGGTCTCTGACACTGCAAGGCAGCAGCTATACCACTGCGCCCACAGTGACTGGGCTGCGTCTGGCAGTATCGTGTAGGTGGGAATTTATTGGAGATGGTGGAGGCATGAGTGGTCAGGAAACAGAATGTGTCATCAGAGTCAACGGCAATGGCCACCTGAGAGTGTAGAGAGTGAGCAAAACAGACAGAGTGTCCACAATGTTCCCCAATCTTGTGGATGTGAAATAGAAGCAGATCAAGTCTGGAAAGTAAGAGAACTCAAGGAATGAGCGTGGGAAGAAAAGGCATGACTGCTGATAGGGCAGTTGCCTCGGGGAACCAGAAACCCAAGTTCAATCCTGACCTCAGGTGCTGTCTGTATGGAGTTTCACCATAAATCATAGGAGCAGAATTAGGCCATTGGGCCCACCAAGTCTGCTCTCCCATTCGATCATGGCTGATCTATTTTTCCCTCCCCACTGCATTCACCTGCCTGCTCCCCAAAATGTTTGATACCCTTACTAATCAAGAACCTATCGAACTCCACTTTAAAAATATCCAATGACTTGGCCACCACAGCCATCTGTGGCAATCAATTCCACAGATTCACCACCCTCTAGCTAAATAAATTCCTCCTCATTTCCATTTTAAATGTCCATCCTTTTATTCTGAGGCTGTGCCCTCTGGTCCTAGACTCTCCCACCAATGGAAACATCCTCTCCACATCCACTCTATCTAGGCCTTTCGTTATCTGGTACATTACTATGAGATCGCCCTTAAGTTTCTTACCTCCAGCGAGTACGGGTCCAAAGCCAACAGATGCCCCTCCTGTGTTAACCCAATCACACCCGGGATCATTCTTGTAATCCTCCTCTGGACCCTCTCCAATGCCAGCACACCCTTCCTCAGATATGGGGCCCGAAACTGCTCACAATACTCCAAATGTGGCCAGACCAGCGCTCAGAGTTTGCATGTGACTTCCTGCGATTCCCCTGGTCCTTCTCTTTTAACCCACTTCCCAAAGAGGTGCTGGGTCGGTCTGTTAAATGGCCACTGTAGATAGCCCCTAGTGTCTCAGCGAGTGTAGAATGGGTTGATGGGAACAAAGGGAGGATAGCATGGGATTTGTGTCCAATTAGTGTAAATGGATGGTTGTTGGTTGGCACGGGCTCAGTGGGCCGAAGGGCCTGTTCCTGCGCTGTATCTCTCAATAGTTTCATGGGGTGTCTCTCTCTCCGACTGGACAGTGCAGCCCGCACCCTGCTGGACAGCGGGAAGAGAGGACATGGAAGAACGATGCAAGGAAAAATGTCAAAAACACTTCCCTAAACTCACACCATCCTTTACTTATTAACAACGATGAGGCAAATAGATTGGAATATTTCAGTAGAGAAATAAAATTCTTACGAGAATATTCTTGATGACAGTTTTTTATTTTAATAAAATGTAGTCTCTTACAAAGATTATAAACATAACAAAGCACTTCAATAACAAGTAGAGGTGCAGTCTAGTATTGCACCCACTGCATTTATTTTCCAGTCTCTGCTTAACCATTGGTCCTGTTCGCATTCAATGAACCCAATGAACGGCAATTTGTATCTGGGGTCAACCAGAAGCAGAATCCCACATCACCCCAACCACCCTTGCCCTTAACCTGGGCCAGTAACTGTCGAGAGCTGGGTCTTCAATGTCCGATGTCCTGACCACTAGCTGGTTACATCCCACAAACCGTGGAACCAATATGTACCAGCCAGTGAACAATTATATCTCGTTCGTGCGTTCAGACCATTACGAATCAGGAATCTTGATAAAGATTCAACAGAATAAATGCTAATAATGTAAAAAAATGTTCTACGACACGTAAAATCACCATTAAATAGTTGCGGTTTTAATATAAAACAATGTACAGAAGATCGGAGGCTTGGATGCACATCCACTTTGCGATATTCAATGGATATAAACATTTGTGCGAACAGTGTCATGGGTTATGGGGAGAAGGCAGGAGAATGGGGTTAGGAGGGAGAGATAGATCAGCCATGATTAAATTACGGAGTAGACGATGGGCCGAATGGCCTAATTCTGCTCCGATCACTTATGAACATGGCATGAAAGATTCAGTTAGTCGGGTCTTCCACAACTGGGACCATCAGTACCGTTAATAACATCACAAACTGAGCACTGCATTCTTTCTGCTCTACATCTTTCTAATGTGCACGCTGTCATTGGATAATAAATAAATAATGTGAAAAATAAATATTGCCTAGCAAAACAATTCAATACAACCAAGAGCCTACATTGGAAAAAGACACAAAATGCTGGAGTAACTCAGCGGTACAGGCAGCATGTCTAGATAGAAGGAATGGGCGAAGTTTCGGGTCGAGACCCTTCTTCAGAATTAGAATTCCTAAGTTGGAAAGAGACATGGGCTGAGTAAAAATGTCGAATCAAGGTTAGCATGCAGTAGATTCATAGATCAAAGGAAGAGATCAATCGTTTGCCTCGATGAGCGCACTTATTTTCTCTTTTGTTACATCTTAGTGTCACTTGTTACTGCATGTGAACCGTGGCTTACAAAGGGTTACACAAAATATAACATTTAGATTTTATTCCCCCTCAATTAGTAACAGTAAAAAGAGAAGTTAAATTTACATGAAAGACTGTTCACCATGGTGCAGTCAGAACACTTCGACAGCCAGGGAATGTTTGGCACATTGAAAGCTGACTGCAAATTTCTTGAGGTGTGTTGTATAATTGTTAATTTTTTTTATGATATCTCAAATTTCCATTGCTGGCTTCTATCCTGCCAACTGAATTTTGAGACACCACGCACTTGGTCTTGAGTCCATAGCCCTCCCATTCTTATCACAAAGACAGAGGGCCCGTTACCACATGCCAAAATCACGTGGTCAGTCACTTTCTTGCCCTCTGTTGACGTTGTGTCAGTAAACCATTACTTTAAAGATCTACCGGAGATTCCTGCTACAACAGATGTGAGTGAACAAATCACACTCCCAATATTTCTATTGGATGGTATGGATACAGATTCAATCAAGTGCTGGTATGGAGGCTTCTGATTGTACATTTAACTTCTCTTATTGTGTTTAGAGCAACACGGTGGTGCAGCGGTCGAGGTGCTGCCTCACAGCGTCAGAGACCCGCGTTAGATCCTGACTACAGATGCTGTCTATACGGAGTTTGTATGCTCTCCCCGTGACCACGTGGGTTTTCTCCGGGTGCTCCGGTTTCCTACCACACTCCAAAGACGTGCAGGTAAGTAGGTTAATTGGCTTCGGTATGAATTGTAAATTGTCCCTAGTGTGTGTAGGATAATGCTAGTGTACGGGGATGATCGCTGGTCGGCGAGGACTCGGTGGGCTGAAGGGCCTGTTTCTGCACTGTACCTAAACTAAACTAACCTAAGCTCTGGGCATTCACAGCAAGAAGGTGCCAAAGAATGTTTTGTGCTCAGTGGTAAAGTCCACCTGAGCCACATTGCTGACTTGCACAACCAATCTGTCCCCTTTCTTCAGTTGGAATACTGCTCCCAAGTAGTTGGCCACAAACCAGGGACTTATGACGTTGCAGATGGACTTGGTGGAGGTAAGTAGGAAGGTAGGTTCCGGGTAGGTTTCACGCTTGATGACAGAGTGGGTGATGAGCTCACACTCGCTGCTTCCCATGCCTCTGAATGAAACCTGAGAGTATACAAAGTAGTCTCCATCCATTGAAATGACCAGAGACCGGTTCCTGTAGTTAATGTCGCCCATTGTAAAGGCCAGCCCATTCTTGTCTTCCCACCGGAGAACAGAGAGGTCATCTCGAGTTTCTTTAACTAAATAAACAATTAAAAAATTGGTCACTTAAAATTACACTCTTTGATTTACAAGCAATTATTGCACAAGGTATTTCTTGCAATCTAAATATCCACACATAACAGTCTTTCCACTGACTGGGTAGCTTGCAACAAAAAAGGTTTTCACTGTACATCGGTACACGTGACAGTAAACTAAACTAAACTGACTGGTCCTTGTTTAATGAATGAACAACTAAACATATTTCTCAAAGGCAATCAGTCTGAAGAAGGGACCTGAAACTTCACCTATCCATGTTCGTCAGGGATCCGGCATGACCCACTGAGTTGCTCCAGCACTTTGTGCCTTTCTTTTACCAATGCGTGTTTCCCATACGATAAATTACTTGTGCTTGTGTTGCTGCACAAACAATACAAAATATCCTGCTCATATTAATAGTAGATCATCATAATTCCGGTCAACATCTGTAAGTACAATTTATAATGTTCTTAGGTCAGAGGAGCAGAATTAGGCCATTCAGCCCATCGAGTCTACTCCGCCATTCAATCATGGCTGATCTATCTGTCCCTTATCTACGCCTGATAAAGCATCAGTATTTTCTGATAAAACATTCCTGTTTTTATAAGAGAGAATTAGATGAGGAGGAATTTCTTTAGTCAAGAGGGTGGTGAATCTGCAGAATTCATTGCCATTAACGGCTGTGGAGGCCAAGTCGATGAATATTTTTAAGGCGGAGATAGATAGATTCTTGATTAATACGGTTGTCAGGGGTTATGGGGAGAAGGCAGGAGAATGGGGTTAGGAGGGAGAGATAGATCAGCCATGATTGAATGGCAGAGTAGACGTGATGGGTCTAATGGGCTAATTCTACCTCGGTGGCTTATGTACTTTCTAAAGGCATGTCTAAATAACGCCAATTTTAGGATGAAAATATAATTTTTAGCATATTAATCCACTGAAATTAAAATGTTTCTCCGTTTTTTAATTCTTGTTACTGTGATGACAAATAACACAAAATACCTGCAGGCAAAACACCCACCCAGGTGAAGAATATCTCAACAAATTTGAGCATAGAGTCACGGAGTCTCTCAGCGTGAAAACAGGCCTTTCAGCCCAACATGCCAACGCTGTCAAGATGAGCATTTTTTTGTTTCAAACTGTGGAACTCAAAACGTTCCTTTGTTGGAAACATTATCAGCAATGTATCAAGATTCATGAGACAAGAGAGTTTTATTGTCATATGTCCCATATAGAACAATTAAATTCTTACTTGCTGCAGCACAACAGAATATGTAAACATAGTACACTGTAAACAAAATGATAATCGAGAGAGAAAAAAAGTTCAGTGTGTATATATACACACATACTCACGAGTATACACACACACACACACACACACACATATATATATATATACTAGACCAAGAGCAGACCCGTTGGGTCTGGACCCCGAACATGCTTCAGACCCCGGGGTCTGGTTCCCGAACGTGCTTCAGCGTCTTGACGGCGTAGACACAGAGCACGTCGAAAAGCAGAGGGGGAAGAGCCGATGTTTGGCTTGAGCCAGCGTGAGAATGCCGGCCCGGGGGGGGGGGGTAGTGGAGGAAAGCCGGGCGGCAGCAGGAAAAATCGACTGGGAAAAATTAAAATGTCGGCTTTTTGGAGGAGAGCCGGGCGCTTGAGCCAGTGTGAGAGAGCCGGCCCGGGGGGTGGGGGTAGTGGAAGAGAGCCGGGCAGCAGCTGCGAAAATTGCCAGCGAAAGAAAACAAAAATGTCGGCGTTTTTGGAGCAGAGCCGGGCGGCAGCAGCCGTTATGGTGGCTGGCCAGCAGGAGGAGACAAAATGAGTGAGTGGGGGGGGGGATGGATTTTTATTTAAAAATGTGTACATAAAAATGTCTAAATCTAATAAGGAGTGAGTTAGGGTATGTAAAAGTGTAATGTCTAGCGAAATTGAAAAAATCTCGGAGTTTTCGCGTGTGGTTTTGGCGGAGCAAGGAATCAAAGGCCAAATGTGACACCCACAAATAAATAAACACATCCACACACACACACACAGAGTTTTAATAGTATACTAGACCAAGTGCAGACCCGTTGGGTCTGGACACCGAACGTGCGTTTGGGGGGGGGGGGGTGATGTGGCGTCACACTAACCACCCCCTTTCCTCCAAAGCACAGTTGCGGGGTGGGAATCTGGCACCCACAAACACACACTCATCACACGCCTTGATATTATCTTAATTTTTAAATTTTCTTCTTTTATCTCATCTTCACCCTATCCACTGATGAATAGCCCTCGCCTCTCAGGTGCGTCTCGGGGGGGGGGCAGAGAGAGAAAATTTAATGTAATTTAAAAAATAATTGTGATGAGGGGGAGGAGGAGGGTGGAGAGGAAGGGGGAGAGGAAGGTGGGGAGAGAGGAGGGGGAGAGAGGAGAGGGGTGGAGAGAGGAAGGAGAGGATGTGAGAGAGAGGTGAAGGGGGGGTTGGAGCGGGCGTGCATGAGTCGAGCCGTGGGCTGTGAAGAGAGAAGGGCAGAGAGAGAGAGAGAGAGAGAGAGTGGAGAGACAGAGAGACTGGTACACAAAAAAAAGCTGGAGAAACACAGCGGGTGCAGCAGCATCTATGGAGCGAAGGAAATAGGCAAATAGGGGAGAGGAAGATGGGGTGGGGAGAGAAAAGGGGAGAGGGAGACGGGGTGGGGAGAGAAGAGGAGAGGGGGAGGAAGAAAGGGAAGAGATTGGTGAGGGAGAAGAGAGCAGGGTGGGGGAGAGGGAGGGGGAGGAGAGTGGGGAGTGGGAGGAGATCGGGGAGGGCAGGAAGGGGGGAGAGGGGGGGAGGGGATGTTAGAGGTGGAGAGAGGGGATGAGGGGAAGGGGAGAGGAGTAGGGGGAAGAGAGGGAGAGAGGGAGGTGGGAGGGAGAGAGGGGGAAGAGTGGAGAGGGAGAGTGGAAGTAGGAGGGGTAGGGACAGTCCATCTGTTCCCCATTCCCTATCACCCCCAATCCTCTTTCTCTATTCCCACACACGTGACGACGCCCTTCGACACAGGCTGCAGGGGTGGGGGGGACGGGCTGGGGCTGGGGCTGCTGCAAAGGCATATGTAAATGGTTCCATTCCGATTTGACATCTGTGAGCATTGGGCATTGTGACATCACACAACGGGACCTTCATTAACATTCTATTGCTGAGTGCTGTTTTTTAAAACATTTTGAAAGTTTAGGGGGGGGGGGAGAAGTATTTTATTTTAAAAAGTGTACATAAACACGATCAAATTTAATCAGGAGTGGCTATTCGTAAAGATAAATGAAATCTCTTTAGAAATGGTAAACAATATCGGCGTTTCCGCGTGCGGTGTGGGCGTTGGGCGGTATCAAAGGGGCTTTGTGGCACAAGTCAGGCGGACTGCCGTATGGCAGCCACAGAGTATTAATATAATACTAGACCAAGTGCAGATCCGTTGGGTCTGGACACCGAACGTGTGTTTGCGGGGGTGGGGGGGGGGCTGTGGCGTCACACTAACCACCCCCTTTCCTCCAAAGCACGGTTGCGGGGTTCGAAA
>JAXLNO010000034.1:0-44017 GCA_038087875.1 Malacoraja senta | reverse complement strand
AATGAGTTGCCAGGGATGGTGCTGGAGGCAGATGCGTTAGTGGCATTTAAGATACTTTTGAATGGATTTGCAGTGATATAGATTATATTTAGGCAAATAAGGGTTGGTCTTGGTTTCATGTTCGGTACAGACATTGTGGGCTGAAGGACTTGTTCCTGTGTTTGATGTTCTATATAACTTTACATGTGAAAATTGAATCTTAATTGATATTGATTCACCATCGTCTTGTTTTCTGTAAATTAATAAAATCACTCCATATGCTGATATTCTGTCTTCTGTTATGCCTTATGTTTTTCATTTAAACAGTAAATTGATATTTCAACGTTATATCTTTGTTACATTACTTTCTTTGCTGGCATTTCTTATTATTTTTTACCTTTTCTGTTTCCCTTCTTTTCCTATTTTTTTCCCACCTGTCTCTGATGTGATTTGGCACTCGGATCACCAGTCATCATCTTTACTTCAACTCCTTTGTCTATAGATAAGAATAAGTCAGGAAGAAGACAGTGGATGATTAACTCTGTATCTCCTTCTAGTTCAAGGCCTCAGGCTTATTCCACACCATCTGATATATTAAGCATAAATGACAGAAACAACTCTTTTGGAGCTAGTTTTTCTGTAAGCAAAGATGACCAAGGTCCTGCGAGAATTGTATCTGTGCAAGAGAAGATAACTCAGCAATGCCATCAGAAGATGACATTGAGAAATCTAGTTATGTCAATGAAGATGGCAGTGTGACAGTAGAAATGAAAGTGCCACCTTTGCATAAAGGAGGAAGAGATAATAGAATGGACAACCACAATTAGTGCTTCAGGTGTACATGACGAAAAAAGCAATGGCTGCAATTCAAATCTGGAATCTACTGTGAAAACAAGGGACTTTGTTCATGCGCAGTCTCATTATCAATCTGAAAGAATGCAATTTGAAGACCTGGGTACTGAGGAAGTGTTTGATGATCCTTGTACAGCACCAACATTTGCAATAGATGTAGAAATTGAGAAAAGGGAAATGATGACATCTGGCAAAACAATTTTTCAAACACTGAAGAACATCTTGATTCAGCAGTAGAACCCTTTCTTTATAAAGGGAATCCAGATTTAGATCGGTAAAGCAGGGTGTAGTTTCTGGCAAAAGCTTAACTGCAAAGTGTGACACTCAAAATAGTGGAAAGATAATTCAGTTTCCAAATCAAGAGGAGACAGGATTTAGAGAGTTCGTCATGAAGCATAATAATGAACTTTTTTCAATACCTAATGAAAAAAAAACTTTAAAAGAATTAGAGATGCAGCTTCTGATGATTTATCTGCAAAGGAGAGATTAATGTAAATACTCAAAGAAAAAGAGAAAACAATCCAAGAGAAAAGTACCTCTTTTGTTGGGAAAGACTCTTCATCAAGATCTTCACAACAATTCTTTGATGGTCACTTAGATGCACCAACAATGATCAACTCTGTCAATAAAAGAACAAGTGCAGCAAATGATTTATCAGAATATTGGGTAAGAAACAGATGTGTTGATTCGGAAATTAATTTTGAAAAGTTATACTCGAGACCTTCTTCAGGAGATCCAACATATTCTATGTCAAAGCAGAGAAAAATAGATAGAAGACCAATGAGTGCATCATTTCAATATTCTAGAGCATCCATGCCAGTTTATCATGAAACAAGTACCTTGTCCACTGGAGTGATCTATTCACTCACGTCCACAGAAAGGAAGCAAATAAAAGATGGAAACACCAGTTGTACATACAGTTCTGGATTCTGTGAGGCCCAAATGTCTATATTCTTGAAAAATGTTAGCAGCCTTTCAATGTGTTTACTAAATTCTAATGCGAGGTATCAAAACTGCACTGAAATTGATAATGAGGTAAAATTGCCAATGAATGCAGATTCAAATGATTCATCATGTTCAAATGATGAAGGGGTCTTTTGCAAAATTGAAGATTCAAGCTGTGCTATCTCTGATTTGGACAAGCAGAACTCCAGAAAAGATTCAAGTGGGAATACAAATTTACACCCAGAATATGACAGTAGTTCACCAACATTTCAATTATTATGCCGACATGAAAATAATGATGTTCTCAATGATAATTGTACCATTCATAATGGTGGTCATGAGCTGGCAGAAGTAAATGACATGACAATTGAATGTGAAAGTATTGAAAGTAATGCTATTGAGATGTCTGTTGAAAGCAAAGAGACATTTTGCATTGGAAGTGGTTATGATGGTTCTATATCTCATTACTTAACTGACTTGATATCTGCTAAAGAAGAAACTAACTGTAATCCGTCTCAAGTACCAGTAGCTTGTTCATCCGATAAAATAATTAATAGCCCAGAGTCACCTGAAAATAGACAAAAAGGAATGGAAGATCAACATTTTATCACCATCTGCAGAAGCAATGTAACATCCTTCATGCCAGAAAAGGTATTTACAACCAACATTTTCCAAGATATTATTTCTAAGCATGAAGATACCACTTTAGTGATATCCTACACAAAACAATTAAATCAAGTCCATGAGGAAGATCAGTGCAATTCAATTACAACCGAGGATGCATTTAAGTTGAATCCCTCAACCATGATAAAATTTGACACTGAATCTACTTTAACTGTAGATTTGCAAATTGCAAGTGCTAATGGTAGTTCAAATGAAAGTGCCATCCAGCTATGTTCTTTTAAGCCTATTAGGAAAAAATTGAAACATGTGGCGAAGAGCAGCAGCAAAATACTTAATATACCTGCAGTTAAAGATCTCAAAGAGGATGCTCAAAAATACGATGCTTTTTTCTACATTAATAAAGCAAAATCAGGAATTACGTAAGATGGATATTCCCTCAAGTCAAAATTTGGAGCAAAATGTGGTAAAAAGCATATCACCCACTTCCGATTTAATGCACTATGAAAAAAATCTTGGCTCTTCCCCATCAACATTATTTGCCGAGGAAAGGGCAAACAATAATTCAACAAGTAACATTATAAAAGAAACAAATAACTTGTGTGATAACAATTCTGAGACCATTAATCAATTTGAAAGAAATGGAACTGAAACAAATGATACAATGAAACACAAATTTAAACAAGTAGTGGAGACAATTATTTGCAATGTGAGAAAAATGCACAAAGTGCCAGAAGACTGCAGGCATGATTATTTATTACAAAGCCAACTGGATGTTGTTGAGCGAGAAATTAAACATGCACCCATCTCAAATGAGAGTGGGTGCCAATCTGTTACAGAAGTGATCAAAATGGAAAGTAATATCAGTGAATTAAAAAAAGAAACTAATGAGATTGCAATTCAAGTTGATACTGGAGTACTTTTCGAAACAGCTGATGAGGGAAACTCCATTGAAGAACAGGACCTAAGGCAGGTGTTGTGCATGCTTCAGTCAACAGTAGATAAATTCAAGAATATTTCCCATCATGGACAGAAATTACATCCAGAGAAAGCTTATGGAATGCCAGATGTGTTGGAGCATCTTGCCACCACACTGAGCACATCTTCAAAGGTCCTCCTTGCCTGGTTAGCAGTTATCAACCTAGATATATCAGTCCCACCTGACGCTGAGTCTGCACTGATGGCTAATTGTAGCTGTTCTGAGGTGTTAACATTCTTAGAATTGGTAAGGAATGTTGTCAACTTCAGAAAACTAATGATTCAAAACAACACATTTCAGAACTGCAGAAGTGGGTCTCACAATTAGTAAAGTTGCGGACAAATGAATATAAAGAAGAATCAACCTATGTCTGTTGCAATGATCCAAAAAATGAATGTCCTCTACAGCCTGAAACTTCTGCTGATAAACAGTCTGCTTTATCTAGTCCTCCACAGTTAAGCTGTTTTTTGACAAGGAAAATGATCTTGATATACTCAATGTAATTGAGCAGCTGTGTGCAAATGAAACAAGGAGTGAAGTTAACATGAATGTTAGTACCCATCCAAATGAAGAAGGCAAAAATGAAGCTGTGAAAGAAATAGGCAGCAAAGACTTTGGATTACTCAGTTTTAAAGACAATTTAATTTCTGCACACATTTTAGAAGATCAACTAACAAGTAACTCCATTTGTCAAAATGAAAGTACCCTTGAAAAACACGATGGCAAAGAACACAGAATGGAGTGAGAAAAAAGTTACAATTTTGCAACAACATGAGCTTCTGAAGACCGAGACTATTAACTGAACACAGGGAAGTCATTGGCAACAAAATGCAAAATAATGAAAATGGAGACCCAACATGCCCGAGAGCTATTGAAGCTAATGATCAGATTACATATGGCAACGTCACAGCAAGTCCAGATGAAATGTTAGCAGTTTTGGATACAATGCATCCACAAACTAAGATCTCTCTTCAAAGGATTATGGATCATGAGTCGCTTTTGGCAAATGCTAAGTCTGAACCAAAACACGGAAATAACTTTTGTCAGGGGAACATATGGGAAAAAATAACAGTAGTGAAATACATGTTAGAAAATTGCCAGCATCTGTTTCTGTATTGTTTAACAGTGATATTGAAAATAAACCTGAAGGTAAGCAGCAGGCAAACAAAACCTCTGAGAACTTATATTTTGAAGGTAAAGCCAAAACATGGAATTACTGCCTTGCTGCCCTTCTGTACCATCAAATCATGATGTCAAACAATCTTTACAAAGGCAGCAGACATACGATTTATCTGAAGGAGACCAAACAAGTATTAACAGTATTGCAAGTGATTACAATTCGCAGGCTTCAAACGAAATGACCACCGAGGGAGAGAAGATACCTTTGTAAAATCAAAGCATTTCTCTGCAAACTTTGTTAGAAAAGCCACTGAGAAACTCTATGGCAAATCGCACGTCGGATCAAAACACCATACTTGTGACCAATCTCCATTGTGTAATGACAAATCAAGGGTTGAAATAACTTGTAGTGTTAAAAACGAACCATTAAATACGTTTGGCCTAGAAAAGGGCCAAACATTTAAAAGCTCCCAAAACAACAATTCACACTCTGAAGAAGAAGGAGTGTTGATTGAGAAAGGGAGATGGCTACTCAAAGAAAACCACTTAATAAGGAAGTCTCCACCTTTAAATCTTGGAATGTATGGAACTCTGGACGCAACATCAGTTGACACCACATGTGACAACACAAGTGACGATACTGCACACCAACATGTTAGTGCTGTACATTTAGCTCCTCCACTGTCTGAGCTGTCATCCTCAGAAATTGAGGAAATAGTAAAACCAGGTACCACATGCAATTATTTCAGCATGCCTCATGCAAGTGATTCAGAACCATTTTCAGACCAAATCAGTCTTAAAAGTAAGCAAGACCATGCATATAGTGGTTCAAATCTTACTGTAAAGAAAGAAAGTGGAAAACAATTAGCTAGAATGTTTGTTCACTCTACACAATTGACTTCCGTTGATGACTGTGATTTACCTTTTGCATCAGTGGGATTTCATATGTTTGATAACAAAGTTAGTCCTCTGGCGCAGCCATTACCTGATGGGACAGTTGCAGGGCAGGGACCTGTAGAAGTTGCCAGCAGAAACAGAAACCTTCAAAATCCAGACTCTCTGGATAAATTTCATTTGCTATGCGGCCAAAACTGCCCAATTCTGACCGCTATCATCGAATCGAGCAATGAGGAAAGCAGAAGGTTTGTATATCAGAAACAGTCAGATCCAGAAAATCAATGGGCACCTTCTCTAGATAATGCAGAAAATAGTTATACCTTCAGGAAATACAATGGCTTACTGACAGAAAGTGGAACCTGCACAGGATTAATTGACAGCATTATCAGTGACATGCACAAGTGGTTTAAAACTCCAAGTATTCATAATGACATTAGTGGAGTTAAATTGTGTCTTAATGCAAAATATTTGGCAGCTGATAATAAACTATTAAAACTACTTTTGCACACAGACAAAACAGAATTCAAACATCAAGGTAAACCCCTTCTTTCCAATGTCATTTTTGAGGCTAAGAAAAAGTATATAAAAAACATAGTAGAACAATGGTTCATGAAACAAGAGATGCTAAATAATATGAAAGCCATCAAAGAAAGAATTAACGGCTTGTTAGTCCAAGCACAGGACGTGGAAGATACTTCAAGTAGACAGACTGATTCATACCTTCTTGGTGGAAGAATGAGCACAGCCAATAATAATATTACGATTCCTTTATTGGAAAATGACATTACACATTTAGTCATGCCTTCGGAGAATGTCAACAGAAATGATGTACCAATGAATTCTGAGAAAGAACAATTTTGTGACAGCCACAAACCAATCCATTCAAACATATCAAATAAAAGAAAAGATTGAGTGATTAATGTGAAGGAAATGATCTTTTATAGTTGGAAATATTGTTGTACTTATCAATGGAACATAGGAAAAATAAATGCTCAGCCTTTAGAATCCAAAATTACATGAAAATAAATACTTCAAATATCAGGTTCCATTAGCCCATGAGCAAGTTAAGCCCTTTAAACAAAATGTGAATTGTTGTTACAATTTGACATTGTGGACAAAAAATTTCATTTTCCAAACAGGAGTGCCGATTATTTTGTATTAACAATTGAATTGTATTTTAAGTTGTATCTCCAAAATTAAACTGAGGGTATCAAAATGCTAATTTTGTTCATTACACTATTCAAAGCTATTTATTTGTAAATGTAAACTCTTAGAATTAGTAAAAGTTGATTGATTTGTTTGCATCTTTGGTTCAGAGTGGCACAAATAAAATCTAAATTTGTTTGATGTTTGTAAAATTGCAACGTATAACCACTGGAAGGCGACTCCGGACTGTCAAAGCCGCCACAGCCAGACATAAAAACAGCTTTTTTCCACGAGTAGTAGCTCTACTCAATAACCAAAAGTCTGTAGCCTCCTTGTGCTTTGGTATTTTATTTCATTCACATGTTTAAACTATAATGTTTTATTATTAATGTGTAATATTTTATGTGTTAATTGTTATTGTATGTCGTGTTGTTACTTGCGAGTGGAGCACCAAGGCAAATTCCTTGTATGTGTGCATACTTGGTCAATAAACGTGTTCATACTGTTCATATACTGACATTCCTTAATTTCACAAAATATGTGAACCTTCTTCAAGAAAGGAGACAAATCTGACTATCTGACACAGGGAACATCACCATCATCAGGCTGCTTCTCAACTTGTTCCTTGTGTTGCTAAAGAGCTGCTCCCCTATTTACAATGTGGATTCCATCCACCCAGAGGTGTAGTGGACATTCTCTTCTCCCCATGTCAACTCTGAGAATAATGCTCAGAGCAGCACAAAACCACTGTGCAAAGATTTTCTTGACTACATAAAAGCCTATGACTTTATTAGTGAAGAATTGGGGACATCCTTCCCAAATTTGACTGCCTGCAGAAACCTGTCTCTATCTTGTGTCTGCTTCATGATGGCTTGTAAGCCTTGATCTTAACCAGGGGATGCATAGTAAACCAATCACAGCACACACTGGTGTCAAGGAAGGCCTTCACAATTCACAAGGTGTTCTTGCTGCAATACCGCACCTCATCTATAACAAGCTTCCTGGTTAAGTCACACTGATCTACAAGACATATAGGAGATTATTGACCCATGTCATTCCACTCCGGAACCAACTCTCTTTCATTGAGCTGCACCTGCCATGCTAACTTAAACATCCCGCTAGAAGCCTAGATCCAAAACATTATTGATTTATTCACTGAAGCACAGGAGAGAATAAGCCTCACATTTCATACACAGAGATCCAAGGTTCTATACCAAACTTTTGTTGCCTGTGTAACACCGGCTGTTGTCAATTAAGGTGAATAGTAAACCTCTGGAAAATGTGGACCGTTGTCAGGAGCCATACCGCAACAAGGGTTCTGTGGACGCAGTCGGGAGACCCGGATGGTAGTTTGCCTCCCTGGTGCCAGGGTCTGGGATGTGTCTGAACTTGTCCAAGATATCCTGAAATGGGAGGGAGAGGAGCCCGAGGTTGTGGTACATATAGGTACCAATGACATAGGTAGAAAAATGGAAGAGGTCCTGAAAGGAGAATTTAGGGAGTTAGGAAGAGAGTTAAGGAAAAGGACCGCAAAGTTAACAATCTCAGGATTACTGCCTGTGCCACGCGACAGTGAGAGTAGGAATGGAGCGAGGTGGAGGATAAATGCGTGGCTGAAGGACTGGTGCAGAGGGCAGGGATTCAAGTTTCTGGATCATTGGAACCTCTTTTGTGGAAGGTTCGACCTGTACAAAAAGGATGGGTTGCACTTGAACCTGAGGGGGACCAATATCCTGGCGGGGAGATTTGCAAAGGCTCCTGGGGAGACTTTAAACTAGAACGGTTGGTGGGAGGGACTCAAATAGAGAAAACTAGTAGACAGGGTGTGAGGCAGGAGGCAGAGAAGGGAAGCACTCAGACCCAACATGTAGGGGGGAAAGAAGAAAAAGATAATAAACAGAGAATAAGAGGTGGTGGGTTTCTTAAATGTGTGAGCAGAGAGACAGAGGGGTGTAAAATGAGGGTAGAAGCAATAGGTAGCAAGGTGAAAAGTAAAAGTGGTAGGCAGACAAATCCAGGGCAAAAATCAAAAATGGCTATTTTTCAACATAATTGTATAAGGGGTAAGAGTGTTGTGAAAACAAGCCTGAAGGCTTTGTGTCTCAATGCAAGGACCATTCGTAATAAGGTGGATGTGTTGAATGTGCAGATAGCTATTAATGACTATGATATAGTTGGGATCACGGAGACATGGCTCCGGGGTGACCAAGGCTGGGAACTGAACATCCAGGGATATTCAATATTCAGGAGGGATAGACAGAAAGGAAAAGGAGGTGGGGTAGCGTTGCTGGCTAGAGAGGAGATTAACACAATAGAAAGTAAGGACATTAGCTTGGAGGATGTGGAATTGATATGGGTAGAGCTGCGAAACACTAAGGGGCAGAAAACGCTAGTGGGAGTTGTGTACAGGCCACCTAACATTAGTAGTGGAGTTGAGGATAGCATCAAACAGGAAATTAGAAATGCGTGCAACAAAGGTAAAACAGTTATAATGGGTGACTTCAATCTACATATAGATTGGGTGAATCAAATTGGCAGGGGTGCTGAGGAAGAGGATTGCTTGGAATGTATGCGGGATAGTTTTCTAAATCACCATGTAGAGGAACCAACGAGAGAGCAGGCTATTCTACACTGGGTATTGAGTAATGAGGAAGGGTTAGTTAGCAGGCTTGACGAGATTACAGAGATGGGGCAGGCGGAGACCAAGGCGGCGATCGTTTCGCCGAACACCTCCGGTCGGTCCGCAATAACCAACCTGAACTCCCGGTTGCTCAGCACTTCAACTCCCCCTCCCATTCCGTATCTGACCTCTCTGTCCTGGGTCTTCTCCATGGCCACAGCGAGCAACACCGTAAATTGGAGGAAATGCACCTCATATTCCGCTTGGGCAGTCTACATCCTGGGGGTTTGAACATTGAATTCTCCCAATTCTGCTAGCCCTTGCTGTCCCCTCCCCTTCATCAGCCATCTGGTTGTCTCCTCCCCTCCCCCAGCCCTCGGGCTCCTCCTCCGCCTTTTTCCTTTTTTCCTTTCTTCTCCCCACCCCCTATCAGTCTGAAGAAGGGTTTCGGCCATAGATGCTGCTGCATCCGCTGAGTTTCTCCAGCATTTTTGTGTACCTTAGTCGGCAGGCTTGTTGTGCGTGGCCCCTTGGGCAAGAGTGACCATAATATGGTTGAGTTCTTCATTAGGATGGAGAGTGACATAATTAATTCAGAAACAAGGGTTCTGAACTTAAAGAAAGGTAACTTTGAGGGTATGAGACGTGAATTGGCCAAGATAGACTGGCAATTGATTCCTAAAGGGTTGACGGTGGATATGCAATGGAAGGCATTTAAAGGCTGCATGGATGAACTACAACAATTGTTCATCCCAGTTTGGCAAAAGAATAAATCAGGGAAGGTAGTGCATCCGTGGATAACAAGGGAAATCAGGGATAGTATCAAAACAAAAGATGAAGCATACAAATTAGCCAGAAAAAGCAGTCTACCAGAGGACTGGGAGAAATTCTGAGTCCAGCAGAGGAGGACAAAGGGTTTAATTAAGAAAGGGAAAATAGATTATGAAAGAAAACTGGCAGGGAACATAAAAACTGACTGCAAAAGTTTTTATAGATATGTCAAGAGAAAAAGATTCGTTAAAACAAATGTAGGTCCCTTGCAGTTAGAAGCAGGTGAACTGATCATGGGGAACAAGGACATGGCAGACCAATTGAATAACTACTTTGGTTCTGTCTTCACTAAGGAAGACTTAATTAATCTGCCGGAAATAGCAGTGGACCGGGGGTCAAATGAGATGGAGGAACTGAGGGAAATCCAGGTTAGCCGAGAAGTGGTGTTAGGTAAATTGAATGGATTAAAGGCCGATAAATCCCCTGGGCCAGATAGGCTGCATCCCAGAGTACTTAAGGAAGTAGCCCCAGAAATAGTAGATGCATTAGTGATAATTTTTTTAAACTCTTTAGATTCTGGAGTAGTTCCTGATGATTGGAGGGTAGCTAATGTAACCCCACTTTTTAAAAAGGGAGAGAGAGAGAAAACGGGGAATTACAGACCAGTTAGTCTAACATCGGTAGTGGGGAAACTGCTAGAGTTATTAAAGATGGGATAGCAACACATTTGGAAAATGGTGAAATCATTGGACAAAGTCAGTATGGATTTACGAAAGGTAAATCATGTCTGACGAATCTTATAGTATTTTCCGAGGATGTAACTAGTAGAGTGGATAAGGGAGAACAAGCGGATGACACAAAGCTGGGGGGCAGTGTTAGCTATGAGGAGGGTGCTAGGAGGCTGCAAGATGACTTGGATAGGCTGGGTGAGTGGGCAAATGCATGGCAGATGCAGTATAATGTGTATAAATGTGAGGTTATCCCCTTTGGTGGCAAAAACAGGAAAGTGGACTATTACCTGAATGGTGGCCGATTAGGAAAAGGGGAGATGCAACGAGACCTGGGTGTCATGGTACACCAGTCATTGAAAGTGGGCATGCAGGTGCAGCAGGCAGTGAAGAAAGCGAATGGTATGTTAGCATTCATAGCAAAAGGATTTGAGTATAGGAGCAGGGAGGTTCTACTGCAGTTGTACAGGGTCTTGGTGAGACCACACCTGGAGTATTGCGTCCAGTTTTGGTCTCCTAATCTGAGGAAGGACATTCTTGCCATAGAGGGAGTACAGGGAAGGTTCACTAGACTGATTCCTGGGATGTCAGGACTTTCATATGAGGAAAGACTGGATAGACTCGGCTTGTACTCGCTGGAATTTAGAAGACTGAGGGGGAATCTTATAGAAACTTACAAAATTCTGAAGGGGTTGGACAGGCTAGATGCAGGAAGATTGTTCCCGATGTTGGGGGAGTCCAGAACAAGGGGTCACAATTTAAGGATAAAGAGGAAATCTTTTAGGACTGAGATGAGAAAAACATTTTTTACACAGAGAGTGGTGAATCTCTGGAATTCTCTGCCACAGAATGTAGTTTCGGCCAGTTCATTGGCTATATTTAAGAGGGAGTTAGATGTGGCCCTTGTGGCTAAAGGGATCAGGGGGTATGGAGAGAAAGCAGGTACAGGATACTGAGTTGGATGATCAGCCATGATCATATTGAATGGCGGTGCAGGCTCGAAGGGCCGAATGGCCTACTCCTGCACCTATTTTCTATGTTTCTAAGGGCAGATGTTGACGATGAAATTAACACTTGGCTGTCTGAGGAAAGGTTTGCTGATAGATTAAAATCTCAGAGCTGGCACAAAGGTCATGGTCTACAAGGCAGCAATCATCCCTACTGTCCATGATATTTCATGGACCATCTACAGCAAGTATCTCAAAAGACTGGAGATATTCCACCACAGCTGTCTCTGCAAAATCATTCAGATCCATTGTCAGGCTAAGCAGATGAATGTCAGAATCACATCCAAAGCCAACATCAACAACACTGAGGTACTAAATACATTTAGTTGACTCTGATGGAGAAGCCATATCATTTGTGTACCTGACACCAGACTCCTGAAGAAACAGCTGATGCTGGATCCTGTCCAAAAACACAAACAGTTGATGAAATCAGTGGTAATGGAGCATTTCCTAGTTTAGTTTAGTTTAGAAATACAGCGCGGAAACAGGCCCTTCGGCCCACCGGGTCTGTGCCGACCAGCGATCCCAGCACATTAACACTATCCTACACCCACTAGGGACAATTTTACATTTACCAAGCCAATTAGCCTACAATCCTGCATGTCTTTGGAGTGTGGGAGGAAACTGAAGATCTCGGAGAAAACCCATGCAGGTTACGGGGAGAACGTACAAATCCGTGCAGACAGCATCCGTAGTCGGGATCAAACCCGGGTCTCCGGTGGCAGCAACTCAACCTCTGCGCCACCGTGACCGCCCTATGGACGAAAATGGACAATTGATGTTTTGGGTCAAACCTTTACTTTGGACTTCCTCTAAAGTAAGGATCTGGAGGAATTCAACGGGTCAGGCAGCAACTGTAGAGGGAATGGACAGACACCCTTTTGGGCTGGGACCCTTCTTCAGACTGATTGGAGTAGGAAAGAGGAACCTGGAAAAGATGTGGGACTGGGACAAAGCCTTAAAAATAATAGGTGGATACTGATGAATGGGGGGGAGGTGACTGGCAAATGGATAGAGTAAGCGACAAAGGCTAAAGGAGAAGAAACTGTTGGATAAAGAAAGAAAATAGAGAGTGAAATATACAGCCAGAGGGAGGGATATGAGTGGAAGGCCACAATTGTTGGGGAAGGAGGGGATAGAATGTACATGTGGAAGATAAGAATTTACAGGAAGGGAAAGGAGCAAGTGACTGGGGTGGTGGGAGATGGTATACACACCAGGGTGGAGTGTACAGGGGAATGGGAGGAGTGGTAGGGAGTATGTTCATACTGAAGATAGACACAAAATGCTGAAGTAATTCAGCGGGACAAGCAGCATCTCCGGAGAGAAGGAATGGTTGATGTTTAGTATGAATAATAGTAATTCCATAGCAAGCTAACAGAATATTGAAAAACGAGAGAACTTAAGAAACAGCAAGTACATCACATAAGTACTTGTGTGATAACAGTCTACATATGAACACATTAGAACACTTTGGGTTTTCGAGGGGTGATTCGTGAGGTGAGAATCCTTGAAACTAAAAGGTACCAATGGTGGAGCAGTTAAAGTCAGAAATGTGGAAAGACCCACAATAGGAGAAATGTAAAATATTTTAGTGAAAGGAAGTTAAAAGGGTGAAAAGGTAAAGATTTCTGTTGGATTTGAAAGCAAAAAATAAGCCTTTTTTTCCCTGAATGAGATTGTTATTCCCTGAAATCAGGGGTGACAGGTAAATGATCAAAGAACTGTGTCTGGAAATGTTTAGATTAGCTCAAGTTTGGTGAGCATCTAAAGTGGAAAGTATGTCAGTGGGAATTTGGAAGAATTGTGACTGAAGATAACAAAAATAAGAATTATGATTTTAGCAGCTGTGGAAATAGGCAGTCTTTCAGATGGGGGAAGATATGGGCTCAGAAGTCCACCTCAATGGAATTGCAATGCAAAATCTGGAAAACATTTTGTTGAGCCTCAGATGAAGAGCAATGGATGGTGTCAGTTTTGGCATTAATCTTTGCATCGTTGTTGGAAGTGAAGATTGAGGAGGCAATGTAATGGGTTTACAGTAGCCAAAGAGTTATGTTTGCTTAACAGGATGATCCTGGAATTGTAAGCAATTTTGGAATCAACAATAGACAATAGACAATAGGTGCAGGAGTAGGCCATTTGGCCTTTCGAGCCAGCACTGCCATTCAGTCTGATCATGGCTGATCATCCCCAATCAGTACCCCGTTCCTGCCTTCTCCCCATATCCCCTGACTCCGTTATTTTTAAGAGCCCTATCTAGTTCTGTCTTGAAAGAATCCAGAGAACCTGCCTCCACCACCCTCTGAGGCAGAGAATTCCACAGACTCACCAATCTCTGTGAGAAAAAGTGTTTCCTCATCTCCGTTCTAAATGGCCTACTCCTAATTCTTAAACTGTGGCCCCTGGTTCTGGACTCCCCCAACATCGGGAACATGTTTCCTGCCTCTAGCGTGTCCAAGCCCTTAACAATCTTATATGTTTCAATGAGCTACCCTCTCATCCTTCTAAACTCCAGAGTATACAAGCCCAGCTGCTCCATTCTCGCAGCATATGACAGTCCCGCCATCCCGGGAATTAACCTTGTAAACCTAAGCTGCACTCCCTCAATAGCAAGAATGTCCTTCCTCAAATTAGGGGACCAAAACTGCACACAATACTCCAGGTGTGGTCTCACTAGGGCTCTGTACAACTGCAGAAGGACCTCTTTGCTCCTATATTCGATTCCTCTTGTTATAAAGGCCAACATGCCATTCGGGTTCTTCACTGCCTGCTGTACCTGCATGCTTACTTTCATAGACTGATGTAGAAGGACCCCCAGATCCCGTTGTACTTCCCCTTTTCCCAACTTCACGGTATTTAGATAGTAATCTGCCTTCCTGTTTTTGCTACCAAAGTGGATAACCTCACATTTACCCGCATTAAACTTCATCTGCCATGCATCTGCCCACTCCCCCAACCTGTCCAAGTCACCCTGCATTCTCATAGCATCCTCCTCACAGTTCACAATGCCACCCAGCTTTGTGTCATCTGCAAATTTGCTAATGTTACCTTGAATCCCTTCATCCAAATCATTGATGTATATTGCAAATAGCTGCGGTCCCAGCATTGAGCCTTGCGGTACCCGACTAGTCACTGCCTGCCATTCTGAAAGGGACCCGTTAATCCCTACTCTTTGTTTCCTGTCTGCCAACCACTTCTCTATCCCTGTCAGCACTCTACCCCCAATACCATGTGCCCTAATTTTGCCCACTAATCTCCTGTGTGGGACCTTATCAAATGCTTTCTGAAAGTCCAGGTACACTACATCCACTGGCTCTCCCTTGTCCATTTTCCTAGTTACATCTTCAAAAAATTCCAGAAGATTAGTCAAGCATGATTTCCCCTTTGTAAATCCATGCTGACTCGGACCGATCCTGTTACTGCTATCCAAATGTGCGACTATATCATCTTTTATAATTTACTCCAGCATCTTCCCCACCACCGATGTCAGGCTAACTGGTCTATCATTCCCCGTTTTCTCTCTCCTGCCTTTCTTAAAAAGTGGGATAACATTAGCTACCCTCCAATCCACAGGAACTGATCCTGTCTATAGAACATTGGAAAATTATCACCAATGCATCCACTATTTCTAGAGCCACTTCCTTAAGTACCCTGGGATGCAGACCATCAGGCCCTGAGGATTTATCAGCCTTCAGTCCCATCAGTCTATCCAACACCATTTCCTGCCTAATGTGGATTTCCTTCAGTTCCTCCGTCACCCCAGATCCTCTGGCCACTACTATATCAGGAAGATTGTTTGTGTCCTCCTTAGTGAAGACAGATCCAAAGTATCTGTTCAACTCATCTGCCATTTCCTTGCTCCCCATAATAAATTCACCTTTTTCGGTCTTCAAGGGTCCAACTTTGGTCTTAACTAATTTTTTCCTCTTCACATACCTAAAGAAGCTTTTACTATCCTGCTTTATATTCTTGGCTAGCTTACCTTCGTACCTCATCTTTTCTCCCCATATTGTCTTTTTGGTTATCTTCTGTTGTTCTTTAAACATTACCCAATCATCTTGCTTCCCGCTCATCTTTGTTATGTTGTACTTCTTCGCTTTAATTTTTATACTGTCCCTGACGTCCTTTGTCAGCCCTGGTCGTCCCTTTCTCCCCTTGGAATCTTTCTACCTCTTAGGAATGAACTGATCCTGCACCTTCTGTATTATTCCTAGAAACACCTGCCATTTTTGTTCCACTGTCATCCCTGCTAGTGTATCTTTCCATTCAACTTTGGCCAGCTCCTCACTCATGGCCCCATAGTCCCCTTTATTCAACTGCAACACCGACACCTCCGATCTACTCTTCTCCCTTTCCAATTGTAGATTAAACCTGACCATGTTATGGTCACTGCCTCCTAATGGCTCATTAACCTCGAGGTTCTTTATCAAATCTGGTTCATTACATAGCACTAAATCCAGAATTGCCTTCTTCCTGGTAGGCTCCAATGCAAGCTGTTCAAATAATCCATTTGTGTTGGATATGTCGGTGAATACCTAAAACATTTGTTTGATGACATTTTGAAGTTGTATTGCCTGATCGTATGGAAATGTAGATGAAAGTACTGACTGACTGAGTGGGAGTAGTATTTCAAAGGACATACAAGGCAAAGTTGGAAGCATATTTGAGCAGACCAGCAGCTATGAAACATCATGTTGAATGGAGGCTCAAAGGCTAACTCAATGGGTATTAATGAAAGACTGTTTGATGATGAAGTAACATGAATATAAAGATAAAGAAGTGATCAAGGATGACTTTGTGATTGATACGATGTTAGTAGAGAAACCACATGAGATTTTAAGGATTGCCTTGAACAATCAGAGTGAAGAAATCATTACAGTTTCAGGAAATTGGAGGAAATGTAGATAAGCTGTGGGCCATTAGAGATAAGCTGCTCTTGGAAATTCTAGATTCCTTTATTTTTGTTCAGATACTACGTGCTATGTGACTCCCGTATTTTGAATTTTTTTTGATTTATTTGTTCATGGACAGCATAGGCAAAGCTAGCATTATGGCCTGTTTTGTGTTTAATATTAGTCCAAATTATATATCTAGGAAGAAAGATGGTGTTAGTTGTATGGTTGGAGGTAAGAGTAATTTATGTAAGAGGTTTGCATGGTTATTGAACCTATAAAATAGTTTTTCAGTGTTGTAATCAAGTCCACCTGACATTAATTTTCCTTCATGACTTCCTCTGCCTTCAGTGGAGGTGTTGGCTGTTGGGCTTTCTGTCTTTCAGGAGGAAAGGGATCTATTTTCTCCTTCGGGTCGCCTGGACCACAGCATTTGGTGCTGCATGTGGGAACCCAAGTGCCCTCCTCTTTTGCCAGACTTTTATTTCCATTTCTAGTTATATTTGTTCCAGGTTTTAAAAATAATAACGATTTCAGTGGACAGATAAGATTCAACTGAATTGCTGTAGGAATGGAGGCACATATAGACAAACTAAGAAAAACATTTTCTCTTTTACATTAATATATCAATTGTGTTCACTTACAAAGTGGGAGTTTCATGGTAAGCAGTACTGAATCCACTTTCTCTCCACTTAGTTAATTTTTGGTGACACATGTGCTTGACGGTGGCCTGTCTATGCATAAAAATATGTGTAGTTCACTGGAATCTTTCTACTAAACTCATTTATTCTTGTCATAGACTTGGAATTAACTTCACACTCAGTCACCTGGGCAAAAGTTTGAAGTGAAGCTGTAGAAGTTTCATGCTAACCTGAATTGGTGTACATTTTAAACCAGGTGATGAGCTGTGAAAGGAAATATTACTACTTAATGTGATAAAAAATAATCTGTGTTGTACAATAGTCTCCAAGAATCACAATTTTGTGATTTTCTGAAGCCTATTTTAAACATATTTCACAATAATGAATGTATCACTAAAATAATGATCATTGATCCATTACATCTGATTCTAATATATTTAGCAACACACTGACGGATTAAGTTATGTTTCAGTCAGCCAATTACTTCCATTTACAGCATTTTATATTGCTGTAGTTCACCTGCACTCCAGTGTAAACACCAATGTATATCCAAGGCATGGGATTTTTCATTTGGTTTAAATGTGCTGCAAACATACATATTGATATAATTGTAGTCATATATTTTTACTTTCCTTCATAATGGTGAGACAATTCTATATTTTAAATGTGTCAAACTACTGCCTGTTTCTGTTTCTGCTGCAAACTTTAATTTTAATCCCTAACTTTTTATTCATGAAATGGACTTGTTGGACATGTTGCTACATACAATAAATTTAGAACATCTGATGTATGTGAAATAATTTTAAACTGCATGTACTCTGTCCCATGCTATAATTATCCTTAGTGTATTTTATATGTATTATTTGGATTGTGAATTAAATGGTGTGCAAAAACAAAATTGGCATGCTTTCTTAGTGTTCATAGGCCACATATTTTGGGAAATACCATAAAGCATTGTTTTATGTATATTAATTGTGATTTAATCCATTAATTCTTTGACGTTTTAATGATCTGATTAACATATGAGAATCTTGAGAAATTTAGTCACACAAATTTATCCTCAGAGTATGAAAGTATATTTTGTCTTGATAATGGAGTGCCACATTATGCCAAAGGCCCTTTGCATTTCAGGTTTTATTGAGATATTTATAACAGAGGTATCTAGGCTGAAAAATAGGTCCTTTCTGTTTAAACCCACTACCAATGAAGCAGTCGCAACCACTTTAACATGAAAATAGATGGTTCAGATTCACCGCATTTTCAAAAAGTTTTTTTCTTTGCTGCCACAGAGCATAGAATTTCATTTATGATTCTTATTGAAATGCCTCATCTAAACCTGACAGCACCTTGCTGATTGCTGTAATTCAGCAAATGATTTGAAGCTTTGAGGGAAACAAAATATTGCACGTATCATGAAATTGAAAGATGCAAGTTATCAAGCTGACGTTTATGTCATTGACCAATTTAGAAGATTGTTTAAAGCACAATTTTCTCTAACACTTTCCCCAAAATATATTGCCCATATGCAATTTGTTTTGCCATGCATTTCAAAGTGGAATGTGTCTAGTTGCTTAAGATGAATTTGGAACACATTTGGTTGTGACTTGGGGTGGGTAGAATGAGGAAGAGCTCTGTGCTTGGTACCTTCACACGGGAGGGCTGCCCCCCCACGCAATATTCCACCTCTCCACCAATTCCAATATTGCTGGCCAGTGGGGGTGGGGGGGGGGGGACTTTCTGGAGTGCTAGTATGGGTGTTGTGGGCCGAAGGGACTGGTTTCCAGACCACATAAAACCAAATAAAGGGCACTCACAGTTCAGTAGACACTCAGTGTTTTGTAGATTCCCAGCTCAGACTGTGAGTCGTGGCCTCTCCCATGCCATCTTGCAGCGACTGAGCCATGTCCAGACTTCCGGGTTTTATAGTCCCTCCCTCCCCCAGAAGGGGCGTGGCCTTCATCGCGGTGATTGACAGGAGAGAATCTCAAGATTTTTTTAACACTAATAACTCTTTTATTTTACATCGATGGGAAAAATCCTCAGGGCCTGATCATCGGAGGAGGACTGAGCATGATGGCCAAAAATCACAGCAATATATGGTAGCGTTTTTTCTAAAATCAAACAACAGCACAAACAGGAAGTGGTCAAGATGAGACTTTTAATTATATAGATGTCCCACAAAGAACAACTAAATTCCTACTTGCATCTCTTAAAATTCCCTTTTAAAATAGCTACAGAAAAATTTAAATACTTGGGTATTGAAATTACCAGAACATATCAAGGCATGTTGAAAGCAAATTATAATCCTCTACTTAATAAATTAAATACATTAATTCAATTCTGGAAAACGCTTCCGATGTCTTTAATAGGCCGAATAAATGCAATAAAAATGATCTTTTTACCACAAATTCTATACCTATTTCAATCAATTCCTATATATTTACCAAAAAGTTTTTTTTTTCAATTGGATTCAGACATTACAAATTTTATATGGGATTATAAATCCCATAGAATACAAAGAACACATTTGAACAAACCTAAAGTATTAGGGGGCTTAGCACTCCCTAACTTTATGTACTATTATTAGTCAGCAAATATTAAAAATATGATTCAACTGATGGACAACTCTGCCCAGCAGGTGAACTGGATTATAATGGAGAGAGAAGACTGCTCCTCTTGTAATATTGGAGCGATCCTCCTCTGACCAATGAAACTGAATAATATAAATTATAACAAAAACCCAATTATACATAGTACAATTAGAACTTGGAAACAAATAAAACAAAATTTAAAATTAAGAAATCTATCGCTTTTATCCCCAATAGTTAATAACCCTTCGTTTAAACCCTCCATTATAGACAAATCATTTATACTATGGGAAAGATTAGGAATTAAAATGCTCGGAGACTTGTAGGACACTGGAAAATTACTATCATTCCAACAATTACAAATAAAATATAATCTGGGAAACAATCAATACTTTAAATATTTTCAAATATGTGATTATCTGAAAAAATATACAAAAGATTATTATAACATGCTACCAGATGTAATGGACGAAGCAATGCAGATAAAAGCTGAATCAGCAAACTTAATATCTTATTTGTATAATATTATCTTAAATGTAGAAATACCAACTACGGAAGGTATTAGAAGAGACTGGGAACAAGAATTAGCTATTAAAATTTCAAAGGAGAGGTGGAATGAACATTTATTAAATGTGCATAAATGCTTGATGAATGTAAGACACACTTTAATACAATTCAAAATTTTACACAGATTATATTATTCAAAAACCAAAATTAGTAAAATTTTCCCCAATGTATCACCTATTTGCGATAAATGTCAGTCTCAAGAAGCACTCATTTGTTTTTTGTAAAAAAATTCAAAAATTTTGGATTTAAATTTTTGAAATCTTTACAAAATTATTTAAAATAAAACTGACACCAAAAGCAGAATGGATTATCTTTGGAACAACGGAAGATAGCCCTGAACTAAATGTGTTTCAAAAGAACCTATTTGATTACGGGTTAATAACTGGAAAAAAGCTTATCCTAAAATTTTGGAAAAATGCTCCAATACCAACTATAAACATGTGGATTTCAAACATGTTTGAAACATTACACCTGGAAGAGATAAGACTCCTCCTGGCAGGCAAATTAGATCACTTCCATCTGATGTGGTCTTCATTTATAGAACTATTACAAGCATAAGGTGCAAAAGTACTTTAAAAAGGTACCGATGTCAGGACTTGGTAAAGGGGGATGAAAGGTGGCGAGTTGGTATATCCCTTTTGCGTGATGCTCATAATAGAGTACTTCTTTTTCTCTCTTCCCTTCTTTCTCTTTTCTTCTTCTTTAGGGTCTATCTCTTAATCTTTTCTCTCTAATTTCTCTTCTACAGGGTCTTGGTTCTTTCCTGTTGACACGCTTTTACACTGTCACTATTTTCCTTCACTTTCTCTTTCTTCTTAATTTCAACCTTTTCTTTTTATTAGCTTTAAAAAATGAAGGAGTACATTAATTGTAATAAGATATATGTGATGAGTACTAATGTAATTGTTTGTAATTTAATGTACTTCTAATAAATAAAATAAAAAATTAAAATAAAAAAATAAAAAAAATACTACTTGCTGCAGCACAACAGAATATGTAAACATAGTACATTAACGAGAGAGAAAAAAAGTTCAGTGTATATATACACCTACACACATACTCAAAAAACAAACAATTATAGTGCAATAATAATAGTATTCTGATGTAGTTCAGAGCTTATTTGTTGTTGTGTTTAATAGCCTGATGGCTGAAGGGAAGAAGCTGTTCCTGAACCTGGAAGTTACAGTTTTCAGACTCTTGTACCTGTACCTTCTTCCCGATGGCAGTGGTGAAATGAGTGTGTGGCCAGGATGGTGTGGGTCTCCGATGAATCCCTTCAATGGTGGGCAAGTCAGAGCTAGTGATGGACTGGGCAGTGGTCACAACTTTTTGCAGTCTTTTCCGCTCCTGGACGTTCAAGTTGCCGAACCAGGCCAGGATGCAACCAGTCAATATGCTCTCTACTGTACACCTGTAGAAGTTCAGGAGAATCCTCTGTGACATACCGAATCTCCGTAATCTTCTCAGGAAGTAGAGGCGCTGATGTGCTAGCTTTATAATTGCATCAGTGTGCCCAGGAATTTGAAGTTTTTGACTCTCTCCACCATCGTCCCATTGATATAAACAGAATTGTGGGTCCTCATCATTCCTCTTCCAAAGTCCACAATCACTTCCTTGGTTTTACTAATATTGAGAGCCAATGTTATGCTGGCACCATTTGGTCAATCGGTCGATCTCACTTCTATACTCTGACTCATCACCATCTGTAATTCGTCCAACAACGGTGGTGTCGTCGGCGAACTTGACTTATTTCCGGTTGCGCAGTCATGCGTATCGAGTGAGTAGAGCAGGGGGCTGAGCACACAGCCTTGAGGTGCTCCCATACTGATTGTTACGGAGGATGAAGTATTTCCGCCAATTCGAACAGACTGTGGTCTGTGAATGAGGAAGTCGAGGACCCAACTGCAGAGGGATGCGCAGAGGCCCGTGAGCTTGGTAATCAGCTTGGAGGAGATGATGGTATTGAACGCTGAGCTGTAGTCCATAAACAACAGCCTGACGTAAGTGTTTTTATTGTCCAAGTGGTCTAGTGCGGAGTGGAGAGCCAGTGAGATCGCATCCTCCATTGACCTGTTATGACGGTAGGCTAACTGTAGTGGGTCGAGGTTCTTATCGAGGTAGGAGTTGATATGCTCCATAAGCAACC
The DNA here is from genome assembly GCA_038087875.1 of Malacoraja senta. Classification (NCBI taxonomy): domain Eukaryota; kingdom Metazoa; phylum Chordata; class Chondrichthyes; order Rajiformes; family Rajidae; genus Malacoraja; species Malacoraja senta. The sequence goes on along the minus strand of JAXLNO010000034.1, from coordinate 21,516 downwards.
TCTCAAAGCACTTCATCACCATGGACATTAGTGCCACTGGTCGGTGGTCGTTGAGGCACGTCACCTTGCTCTTCTTGGGCACTGGTATTATTGATGCCGTCTTAAAGCAGGTGGGAACCTCAGACCTCAGTGGTGAGAGGTTGAAAATTTCCGCAAAAATTCCAGCCAGTTGGTCTGCACAGATTTTGAGAACTCGACTGGGTATACCATCAGGTCCAGGCGCTTTCCGAGGGTTCACCCCCCTGAAGGATCTGCTAACGCCAGCCTCTGTGACTGTGACTGTGACCATCGGGGCGTTTGGGGGCTCAGGAAGGCATATCAGTGTTCTCCCTATCAAAGCGCGCATAGAACGCATTGAGCTCTTCATGGAGTGATGCTTCACTGTCGTTTGAGCTGCCTCCTGATTTCGCCTTGTAGGAGGTGATGGCATTCAAGCCACAGTTGTCGAACATCCACCCCATCCTCCAGCTTAGAGCAGGTCCCTTTTGGCCTTTTTGATGGCCTTTTGCTTGTGCCTTCTCATGCTACGTGTTTCATATTCTTTCTATGGTACTAATCACTCGTTGTGAGAGTTCAAATCAGAGCGAATGCCAACTCTTAGCAGTCGACATCATTGAAACTGGTATTTAACGTGTTGAGAAGTATGAGGCTCCTACCTGGTCTTTCTTGGCGATCTTCAGCAAATAAACCAGTTTTTGTTTCAACTGTTGTCCTGCCATAGTTCGCAATTGCTACCTATTGGATATGTGTGCCAATATCAGCTGTTATGTATTTATATGCCATTGGGTAATTGTCCTGTTATTGAGCAGTTCTGCTGTTTCTGGCAACTATGGCTGTATTTAAATAGTAACACTGTTAGGGTAAAGACATTTTCAAAGGAGATGATATTAGTGCTTTATATATTTTCTATATTCAGAACTCCTTCAATTACATTTAAATGCACAATGCAAGAACAATTTTGTATAAAACGAATGGTATGCATAGTACTCATAATGCCGTTAATGGTAATTTCTTGGAAAATTCTCGGAACTGCTCTTTCTTACATGACTTCAGTGAAAAGGTGGTAGAAACCCAATGACTTTAGTCCATCAGCACTGGTAACTATTATTCTACTTTTAACCACTTATGTTAAAAGGTGCAGCCCTATTTACTTTATGCTTAATCTAAATTCCTTACTCCATAGGAATCAAAATTGCCTCATCCAACATTCATTCATTCCCTTTTAGTTCCAAAATTATGAAACTCCCAGCGTTCTTGCTTATCAGTTTTGATTAATTTCTCACTTTCTAATTACGTGTTTACCAGACTTATTCTGTTCAATTTTGTAGTATCCAGTACTAGTTTCTCAAAATGATTGATGTCTATAATTAGCAAACGAAGCATTGGCAACAAGACTGCAAATTAGCATGTTGTGAACAAACATATTGGTCAAAATTGGATTTATTTATCTCAGCAAACAACTTTCCTTTTGTGTCTTTCGGTGAATTCCCCACCATCGCAAGGATCTACAAGAATCGCTGCCTCAAAATGGCAGCCAGCATCATCAGAGACCCACACCACCATGGCCACACTGTCATTTCACTCTGCCATCGAGAGGAAGGTATAGGAGCCTGAAAACTAACGTCCAGGTTCAGGAACAGTTTATTTTCCTACAACTATCAGGCTAATAAACATTACAACCTCCAAACAATCTCCAGACTTGGGGGCATTATTTTTGTCTTTGCACTACTATTGTTTATTTATTTGTTTGGAGTTTTTATAGAAAAATGAACTTTCTTTTGTTGCGTATTATAGGTTTACAGAGTACTATGTTTACATATCTGTTGTGCTAAGAATTTCATTGTTCCATTTTGGGATATATGACAATATAACACTCTTGACGTGAATAACTGCAAGGATTGATTTTCTACTTGGTTTCACCCTAGGAATTAAGTGGAAGATAACTGTTCGCACCGGTGATCTACCAACTGCAGGTACAACTGCTCAGGTTCACATCGTTCTCTATGGGGAAGAGGGAAATTCAAGAATACATTTATATCATGGAGGTTCGAACGCAAAGTTTCAAAGTGGGCAAAAAGATATTACAATTGTATGTACTAATTGATTGTGATATGATTATTGTAGAGTATATGTTTTTTCATAGAGACAATTTTTTGAAGTATTTTACAACCTGAATATGTCAATGATGTTTCCTTGAGGTTCTGAAGCTTCAGATTGTTTCTGTATACACTAAATTAGTTGTTATAATCTTATAATTTTGAAATTTATATTAGATTATGTTTAATATAATTTCAATTGAGCACATCCACACTGCCAAATTCTTGCAGTATTTTCACAGTTGGCAAAATTTATTTAATATATTTTGCGTAGATTTTCAGTTGCATATAAAAACGGTCGACCCAGTTCATTTATTTTATTTATATGTAATTTTATACGTTTTTCTATGTTTCTTCCCAGGACTCAATTTTCCCCATACAAATTGATATTGAAATTGTAATTAACATATAAGATAATGAGACATTTAAGTAAACTTACTTGAATTTTTCAAAAATATGTAGTGCCTAATACTTTCCTCTATTTGTAATGAACGGAGTCTCTATGCATAGCATCAGTAGGCAGATTTCCATCCCAGCACCAGAGGGAAAGTCAGAGTGATAGTGCTCTACTGGTGCATTCAAGCAGGACTCTTGAGGACAGTGGCAGAGATTAGCCTGTAAAACCCAGGGAACCCCCCTGGGAAGTTCAGAACTAAACATTTGTGCATGAGTCAAATGAGTGTAACCTCCTGACACGTGGTAAAGCGCAGGGAGTCCAACCAAGATCTGACACTGATGTCCCTTGGACTATCCTTGACTGACTATCCTTTGTTGGCTTTACCTTGCACTAAACGTTATTCCCTTATCATATATATATATATATACACTGTATATGGATTGATTGTAATCATGTATTATCTTTCTCTGGGGGTGCCACCTACCACAGATAAAATAATAGGGTTTTCAGGATTGCAAGTAAGATTACAGTAAATCACAATCACAATCACAATAATACTTTATTAGCTAAGTATATTTTGCAACATACGAGGAATTTCATTTGCCAAGTCAGTCATACAAATAAAAAGCAACGGAACACACAAAACACATTTTAATATAATCATCCACCACAGTGACTCCTCCACATTCCTCACTGTGATGGAAGGCGAAAAAAGTTCAAATCTCTTCCCTTTTCTCAGGTGTATATTTTTATTGTGCTGCGAAAAGGTAACATTGACTCTTCCTTCTCGGACATTCAAGGGACCACCCATCAATGCAAGGAAGACCTGAAATGCTTTTCTTTACACATTTGTTTTTTCAACAAAAAAACTGACTGCTGGAGGAACTCAACAGGTCAAGCAGCATCCGTTAAAGGAAATGAAAGGGGTGACATTTCGGGTTGGGACTCTTCTTCAAACTGAAGGTTCGTCTGCATGTTTTCCTCCACAGATGCTACCTGTTTTGCTGAGTTCCTCCAGCAGTTTGTTTTTTTGCTCAATTTTCTAACAGCTGCAGTCTCTTGAGTCTCCTTTGTGTTTTTCATGCTGTCTTTCAAATAATTTTTCTTCAACCACAGGAGAAAATTCCGAAGTTAGCCATGTCTTCTTCAGTACAGCTTCCATGCTTCTGTTTCTGCGCCAATATCTCACTATGTGGTCCTGTGGAGAAGTGAAACCAAGTTACTTGTAAACTCTGGCCCAACAAAGAATGATTGAGCTCTGTCAGGCCCTAGATTAGTTTAGGGATACAGCGTGGAAACAGGCCCTTCGGCCCACCGAGTTCGCACCAACAAGCGATCCCTATACACTCGCACAATTCTCTATATTTGGTACAACAGTCTTTACCAATGCCTATTAACCTACAAATCTGTATGTCTTTGGAATGTGGGGGGAAACCGGAGCACCCGGGAAAACCCAAAAGGTCACAGGGAGAACATACAAACGCTGAACCGTGTGCAGACGTGGCGTCGAAGGACGAGAAGCCGAAGCAAAGAAGTGGAAGCCAAATAACCGAATGGAAACGAAGCCGAAACGCCAAATAACTGAAAGCTTACGAAGCCGAAACGCCAACTAACCGAAAGGGTGGGATGCCTCATTGCACACTAACCGAAAGGGCGGGACGTCTAAAAGCCAACTAACCGAAAGGCTGTGTCGCCTAAAAGCAAACTCACCGAATGGCCGCTGCTGAAACGCCAACTCACCGAAAGGCTGCATCGCCTACAAGGGAACTAACCAAATGGCCGCTCAACCGAAGTCAAATAACGGACATGACGTCGCGTTGCCGGGGGGGCAGGACCTGACAGCGATTGGTCCAGACCCCCGAGTCCATCACATCACTGGCCGGTGGAGACGGGAGGGTGGGGTTCATTTTCCCACACAAGCCACAGGTGACTGGGCACTCTGAACCCGAACACCAAGTTGTAAGAGGCCGAAGGAGCGCATCCCTCTTCGACGCCACGTCCGGGTAACGTACAGACAGCACCTGTAGTCAGGATCAAACCCAGGTCTCTGGCACTGTAATCAGCAACTCTACGGCTGCACCACCATGCCACTCTTAAGAAAGATAGTTTGGTCCATCCTGTTTATTCTTCACCTGAGCTAATCCTCGTACTTGGTTGCATTGATTTTTAAGCAGTCATGAATTAACTATTGTACAAAATCTTAAATTATCTTTTAGGTTTTAGAAAGTGCTGATGGATTACTGGATCACAGAGGTGAATATCTTCTGTCAGCTAGAACGAAGGGAAGCTGGTATAACCTCACAATGGTGCCCTTGATCTAAAAAATATCAACATTTCAGACTAGTCTATGAGTTGATTCCAAGCTTGGACTCAGAAAAATCTCAATAGTACCTAAATAGTAATTTTTTCTTGTTTTTATCATAGCTATTTAAAAATAAAATGTGTTCAACTGAAAACAGAAGACGAGAACAATATATTCATTTGTATCTTAGGTAAGCACAAAGAATATTGGAAAATTATACAAAATTCGCATTGGGCACAATAATACCGGAAAATTCCCTGGATGGCACTGTAAATCGGTAAGGGCAATGAATGAGCAGATTTATTTATTTTATGTTACACACATATAATAGAACAAAGAATATTGAATTAGAAAAGTAGAAGATACATTGGCATAGGATTTTTGAGAAACAACAATTGCTGGATCATTTTGTAAACACTATATATAATGGATAATTCCTCAGGTTAACATCAAATAGATTTTTCTTCAAGGGCAACAGAAAATTCTGAAGTTCAACTTTGGGACAATTTCTCTGTTACTGTTCCTGTTCCAATTTCCCACTGTGTGGTCCTGTGCAAAAGTGAGACAAAGTTTGAGCTCTCTCAGGCCCTGAGAAAGACAATTTGATCTAACCTGTATACTCCTCACCCCAGCAAATCCTCGCACACGTGGTTGCTTTCATATAGAGTCACAGAGTCATAGAATCTTACAGTGTGGAAACAACCCTATCGGCCCAACTTGTGTACAGCGGCCAAGATGTCCCATCTACATGAGTCCCACTTGCATTTGGCTCATATCTCTCTAAACCTGTCATATCCCAGTACCTGTATAAATGTTTCTTAAATATGAAAGCAAACATGACATGAACTCTTCCTAACACTAGTTTAAACATGTAGATGGATGTTCAAAGCATTTCACCAAAGATCACTTCTTATGTGGGCAAGACATGAAATGGAACATGACTTTGTACGTATTATTAACTCATATATCTAATATATTGGATGCTAGGAGTTAAGCAGAATTTGTTATTATTTTTATTTTTATTATTCTAATAATTATTTAGAATTGTTAAAAATTATTTGAGACAAGCACCTTCTGGTTATTGGATAAACTGTAAATCCTTTTAATAAAAATGGACAATAGCAAGAAATAAGAGATTTAATTAAAAAAAATAATAGTCTTCATGGAAAGTCAAAAAATAATAAATGACACAAGCCCTTGCAATATTTTATTCATGTATAGACAAATATCCTTTCTGGTACTCCACTGTTATAAAAAGAGGAAATTGCCATTTTTACTTTACTACTTAATCTTTAGCTGTTGGTCTTTACCTTCAAGAAACTTGAAAAATCGGTCCCAATTATATTACATTATTTCTGGTTCTAAACTGTCTATGATGTGGACCATTTACAATCTCACCAGCTTTCTTTAATGTGAAGACTGAACAATGTCAAATTAAGTCAGGAAACTTTACAAAAATAAATTGAAAAGTTATAATCAGGGGGCTGATAATTGTACACCTGTATAATCAAGGTAAGAAACTGACATATAAAATGTGGGGAGCAATTTATCTTCCTCCATTCTCAATGAAAATGAGCATAATCTGCCTTTTGGAACATATTTTATCAACAACACAGAGGCAAGTGGTGTGGAGAAATCAAATTGATCTGTGAATGTGTTTTGAGAAACCAAGTCATTCTGACTTCATGCAGGTAGTATGTGATTTTTGTTGTTGCATTGCTTATAATCATCATTGCAGCACACAATCAACAGACAACATTGATAAGTATATCAACACATTTATAAAGTGTTATGTTTGGATTTAAGACCAGTCAAAGTAATTAGACAGCATTGGTGTTGGTTTATTATTGCCACAAGTACTAAGACACATTGAGTTGGCGGGTGGGAGGGCTAGTGGACCTTTGAGCATTATTAAAGCTGCACTCACCGAGGCAAGTGGAGAAAATTCCTGAATATTTCTGATTAGTGCTTTGCAGAAGAAGGAATATTTGGAGAGTAAGGATGAGTTAATTTTAAGGAAACCTAATCTCTGACCTTTGCTTTTAGCCAAATAAATTTGTGATCAATGGCAACCTCCAGGTTTTAGTGATGGAGGACTTAGTGATTGCAATGTTATTGAATACCAAAGACAAATATATAGGCTAACTCTGACTGGAAATAGAGAGCTTCTGCAGGCTCAGATGATTGTCTTCCTACAACCATGGCCACCAGCCTTTCTTCAGCATGTGGAGAACTTTCCCTTTAATTTCTGTTCACTTCATTTCACAAATTAAAGTGCTGCCCTGATATCAAAGGTTGCCATTCTCATTTTGCCTCTGGAATTGAACATTTTTGTTCACATTTGGATCGGGGCTGAATTGTAAACTCATAGTCAATATCAGATTGATAGCATGGCCAATAACACCATCTGTTGCTTTAATAATAATTACGAAAAGGCTGATGGGTTGAGTCAAACAGACTGCATTCCATGTTATTTTTGTTGACAAGGTGTAGCTGGGCAACTTTCTCCATCATCGTGCATGTAGAAGTGTTTTATATGTGGGGGAACTGCTTGGCTAAAGACATGCCTAATTCTGGAACATTGATCTTATCAATTCTATTCTATATTATTGCAAATGGTATTTTATATGTGAGGGAGCTTGCTGGAAAGACAGAGTATGTCTCATTGACAGCTCGTAGTTGAGAGTACAAGAAAGATCCAACCTTTAAAGTTTAGTTTAAGTTTATTATTGTCACATGTACCGAGGTACAGTGGAAAGATTGTGTTTGCTTACAATCCAGTCAAGAAAAGACTATACATGAATACAATCAAACCGTCCACAGTGCACAGACAAAGGACGAAGGGTTAAGCAGAAGCCCACAGTCTTGATTATAAGCTTATACCTCTGTTGGTGCATTTTAGATCCATTTACAGAATACTTCCTCGGGTAAAGACTACCACTTTAATGTTAATAGCTGGATGGATCGGAATAAAGGCGATGGAGAGATCTGCAGAGAAATGCCTGTTACGGAGAACGGCAAAGAAGTCTTCCCAGGTACAGTCTCTTTTTGAGAAGCAAAAACTCTTTTCATTTGCTTGCCACAATAGAATTGCACTTCAAGGACCCTCTGTACATCAACACCCCTGAGGTGTCTTCCATTTACTCTGCAGGTCCTACCAGAATCTGTTCCGTTTAGGTTTAGTTTGTTTATCATTGTCACATATATCGAGGTGAAAAGCTTTGTTTGTGTACTATTCAGTCAAAGACAAGACTATACATGATTACAATCAACCAATCCACAGTGTACAGATAAAGGCTAAAGGGTATAATATTTAGTGCAAGATAAAGTCTGATAAAGTCCGATTAAAGATCTGCATTACCTCACACGTGACAGGATTAAATTTTACATACCATATCAAGATCCCAAGATATCCATAGACAACCTTCACCGCTATCTATGCCTCTGCCATTTTCATGTCATCTTGTGAAATCTCAATTGGCAGGCAATCTGGTTCTTAACCTTGCAATTGCCAACTTGCAGCTTTGCAGCAAGAAATAGCTGTTTTGATGTAATGATGTTTAATGTTGTCCTACAATTAAAGACAAACCTTTAAATGTTCTCATAGTCTGAAAAACACTTGTTAAACTAATTTACTTTTTTATGTCAGATTTTGATATTGGCTGTCTTTCACTTCTTCTAACTTCTCTCTTCCATGAAGTTATATCCATTTCTCTCTAATGTGCCTAAGTTTTCTTCGACACATAATGTGCTGTTGCTTAAGATTGATTCTAATTTAATCAATACAATATTTATAACTTGGCTCTGCAAGAATGAGAGCAATTTTGTTAATTCAGAAATGAATTACCAAAGAGCAATTGATATTCATGATATTAATCAAAACTTTTATTTTGTGTCTATCTTCTGTGTCTATCTTTTACTTTCAGTGACTGACTATGAGATTTTCATTGTAACTGGAGATCTTTGGAATGGTGGTACAGAAGCCAATGTCTACATTGTGATATATGGCAAGAGAGGTGATACAGGATCAAGACAGCTTCTTAGGTCAAATAATCCATTGAAGTTTCGAAAGGGCCAGGTTTGGAATTTTAATTTAAAAACATAAATATTATAACACTATCAAGAAACCATGAATGATATTTTCCTATTATCAATTTATAACTCAGTTGTGATTTTAGTTTGATTAGCTATGAAGCAAAATAGGGTCTACTGCTGCAAAATTCAATAGTTTGTTCCGGCTTTAGGTATTGACTGTTATAACATAATGAAAGGTAATTTCATTGATTTGGTGCTGTGGTTTAAAGGTCATGTGGAGGAGATGGGGAACATGGGGAAGGGTGGACAAAGGAAAAAAGAATTATAATGTGAAAAAAGAATTAGATAATTTTGATTGGGGAAGCTTGAAAGGGTTGGGATTTGCTGCTAGGTGATTATAATAACTGTGTGGAGTGAGTGTTGGTCTCATATCAGGTGAGGATGGGAGTCGTGATCAAAAATGAGGACTGATTAGGTGGGAAAGGATAGTGCAAGAGCCCCAGAGTGTATTGCAATGAGAAAGTTAGCAACCTAAAGGACGCCCACCTAAACAGTTTCTCAGTATCATTGATGTGCTCCTCCAGATCTCTTAAGTAAAATTGAAACAGGTTTCACAAATGCCATGATGGCCAGCTTTTGCATGAACGTCCCATGACATCCATGAGTCAGGCATGAATGAGTGAAAATTGCAGTAACGTAAATGTCAGAGTGTCTCCATGTTGCTAGTACATTGAAATCACAGTAAAACTCAAAATTAGAGCAGAGACTTTGCAATTGCTCTGGTAAATTCCCAAATTTATTTTCCAAACATTTTTTCACAAACATTGTTCTGTGTGTTATGCATAAACTTAGATCGATCGAAGTGGTAAAGTTTCATTTCTACAATCTGATGTTTGAAGTATAAAGTTATTGAAATTTGCAGAAAAGATCAGTTAGCTGGATTTTCCTTGCTATTTTGCTATTATAATATAACCTATATTATAATAAGACATGAGTCACAGACCTAATTTGGAAGTGAAGTCTGGTGCTTTTGCAATGAAAAACCACCAGTGAAAGTCTGGTTACTCATTTTGCCTACTTCCACGATTCAATCTCCAAAATCTTCCATTGGTTTTCTAAAACCCCAAATCATTTGTCTGAGCAAATCCACAAACATCTTGAATGCAATGAAGGGGCTTCAGTGTTAGCATACGGCATACTTCATTGGCTCGCACTCCAGGCAATGCTTATTTAGTGAAAGCACATGCTAGTACGGCGTACCAACACCTCTAAAAGGTTAACCGTCATTATTTCATTTTCCGGCCGCGTGACATGTATGCTTATTAAAGGTGTGTACCAGTACCTTTTTGTCTACAAAAAAGCACTGGTTACAGGAGCGGCTCACCTATCTAGCAAGGAAACCACTGAACCAGAACAACATGTACAAGGGCCTAAGGGTGATATTTGTTCAGATGTATCTTCATTCCATTATTGCACTTTGCACTTTGCTCATTTTATTGTGTACTACCAAAGATTGCACTATCATCTATGCACCATCCTGCTGTTTTGCATTTGTCATTGTATTTATTGTTGCCAGGAATGTCAGAGGACAACTCACTATTTAGGTCTTCAACACCTAATTTCCTCCATGTAGAACACAACATTTCCACCATTTCCTATGTTTCCTGCTAAGGATAAACAGAAAGAAAACCCCGCCCAACAAACGACAAAGTAGGGGCGCTGTCCTGTGTGCGGCTGCCCAGCCAGCAGCTGTCTGTCCTTTCATCTTCTATTTTTTTATTTTAGTTAGTTAAGTGTTTTGTTTGGAGGTCTAGACTTTTTTGTGTGGGAGGGGAAGGGGGAAACTACCTTTCAGGGTCCCTACCTGGCTGGAGAGGCAGCTTTTCTCCGGGCTGCAGCTTCGACCCATCCTCGCGGCCTACCAGCGGGCCTGGAGCGGCGTTTCCTGTTGGGGACCGCCCAGAACCTCGGTTTCGGCGGCGGCACAGCGCTGGAGCGCTATCGCGGAGCGGGCGATGCCTTGCCCGGGTCGCCGCGCTGGAGCTCCGGTGAGCTGAGGATCGCTGGGGAAAACATCGCGGAGCTGCGGGACTGTGGAGCGACCAGCTGCGGGCGGCGGCGCTGAACTTTACACCGGGAGCCTGGGATCTCTAGATGAGATCGCCAGTTGTGGAGCTCCAACCGGCACGGCCTTGTTGGCTTCGGAAGCTGCGGCCCCCAATGCGGAAGCGGCCGTTCCAGGGTTCCCAGGCCGCTGGGAGGACTCTCCCGACGCCGGAGCAACATCACCCGGCGAGAACGGCCTGGAACATCGGGCCTCCGTAGAGGCAACTGTGGAGGCCTCAATGGGCCCGACTATGGGTGAACTGGGGTTGGGGACTGGACTTTGTGCCTTCCCTCATGGTGGGAGCCATTGTGGGGGAATGTTCAGTGTTAAGACTATCTTGGTGTTATGTCTGTATTCTCTTTTTTGTGTGCTGCATAATGGCAAAAAGCATTTCACTTCACTACACCTGGGTGTATGTGAATGTGACTAATAAAAATACCTTGACCTTGACCTTGACAACACAGCAGACCTTTATGCTGTGATCTGATTGTGTGAACTACTTCACTTGAGGAAGAAATCATATACTGGGTGTACCTCATCTATAGTTAACAGTTCCTGATCAATAATTACGTACACAATCAATGATAACACAAAATAAAGGTTAACAAGTCTTTATAGAAACATAGATAGAAACATAGAAAATAGGTGCAGCAGGCCATTCGGCCCTTCGAGCCAGCACCGCCATTCATTGTGATCATGGCTGATCGTCCCCTATCAATAACCCATGCCTGCCTTCTCCCCATATCCCTTGATTCCACTAGCACCTAGAGCTCTATCTAACTCTCTCTTAAATCCATCCAGTGATTTGGCCTCCACTGCCCTCTGTGGCAGGGAATTCCATAAATTCACAACTCTCTGGGTGAAAAAGTTTTTTCTCACCTCAGTCTAAAATGACCTCCCCTTTATTCTAAGACTGTGGCCCCTGGTTCTGGACTTGCCCAACATTGGGAACATTTTTCCTGCATCTAACTTGTCCAGTCCTTTTATAATTTTATATGTTTCTATAAGATCCCCCCTCATCCTTCTAAACTCCAGTGAATACAAGCCTAGTCTTTTCAATCTTTCCTCATATGACAGTCCTGCCATCCCAGGGATCAATCTCGTGAACTTACGCTGCACTGCCTCAATCACAAGGATGTCCTTCCTCAAATTAGGAGACCAAAACTGTACACAATACTCCAGATGTGGTCTCACCAGAGCCCTATACAACTGCAGAAGAACCTCTTTATTCCTATACTGAAATCCTCTTGTTATGAAGGCCAACATTCCATCACATTTATCTATATTATACTGCATCTGCCACACATCTGCCCACTCACTCAACCTGTCCAGGTCACCCTGCAACCTCCTAACATCCTCTTCACAGTTCACACTGCCACCCAGCTTTGTGTCATCCGCAAACGTGCTAGTGTTGCTCCTAATTCCCTCTTCCAAATCATTAATATATATGGTAAACAGTTACGGCCCCAACACCGAGCCTTGCGGCACTCCACTCGCCACTGCCTGCCATTCTGAAATGGACGCGTTCACTCCTACTCTTTGCTTCCGGTCTGCCAACCAATTTTCTATCCATGTCAACACCCTACCCCCAATACCATGTGCTCTAATTTTAGTCACCAGTTTCCCGTGCGGGACCTTATCAAAGGCTTTCTGAAAGTCTAGATACACTACATCCACTGGCACCCCTTCATCCATTTTACTTGTCACATCCTCAAAAAATTCCAGAAGATTATTCAAGCATGATTTCCCTTTCATAAATCCATGCTGACTTGGACTAATCCTTTTACTGCTATCCAAATGCCCCATTATTACATTTATGACTAATAAAGAACAAAATACATGTACATTCAATCTGATCTCTGCATCTGTAAACACTTGTCTACAAAACAAAATGATTGCACATTGATGTTTAAAGAGATTTCTATCAGAGAATGTGCAAAGTCAATTTTAGTAATGACATTCACATTTACAGAAGAACATTCCCATTATAGATCTGCTTTGATCTGAACATGGTTAGTTGCAAGAAAATTTCCCAACTATTTCCCAGCATCATGCAGTACAACAGTTATTACACTTCAAAGTACAAGAGAACTCTGATGATCAGGCATCTGCTTGTTTGGAAATCCTGATGGTCCAGCATCTGGCTCATTCATTAGTCTGCAGAGAGTTAGAGAAAAGTTGGGGTGTGGAGCTCCAAAGGCGTGAATCTGGATAGGTTTATGGCTGGAGTTGCTTGTAAACTTCCTGAGGGCTTTAAACTCAACGGGTTCCCTAGAACATTTACTAATGTTAAAAAAATGAGATTAAAAATGTGTTTGGAAATTATTAGGTGTAACATCTTACAACCAACCTAACAAACAACATCTCAGGGGTACTGCATTATTGGATTACTCTGTTATTGTAAGCCTTCTTTTGCCTATGTTAATAATGGCTCCAGAAGAAATAAGGTGAAAGGTGGTGTTAATGGTCCATTTCAGGAATCCCAAGATATTTCTAAAGTCAATGCATTGTCTAATCTGTAATTCATTCATCAACTGATAATGAAATAATGAAACATGTTTAAGAAAGAACTGCAGATGCTTCAAAAATCGAAGGTAGACATAAAATGCAGGATAAACTCAGTGGGTGAGGCATGAGGTTGTTTTGTACATTGTTATTATTCAGACAATATAAATGGATTGATAATTAATGTTCATAATAGTCTTTATGTAATTTGTTGCAGACTGATATCTTTTCATTGAAAGCTGTACACCTTGGCAAACCACAAAAACTTGTAGTTGGCCATGATGGTCTTGGTGCAGGTCAGAATTTTTACCTGGTTTTAAATGTTTAATTTTGACAAAATGTATTTCAACAGATTGTGAATTTTCTCATAAAAGTCTGCTTCAGCATATTTTGTCTTTCTCAGCAGTGTTGAGGAAATTATCTTGATTGCATGGAAATTCAGGAATTCTTATTGCCTTTGGTCCTACACTGTAAAATCTTTGATGTTATCTTAATCACAATTCTTCAACATCAGTTCTGACTTCTTACATCTATAATCAATTGTAGGTAATCATGGACAGGTCAAGTCCTCTAGTGCACTTAGATCCCATCAATTCCTTTGAGCATATATTCTGAGATGGTCAGTGGATATTGCTCTTCATCAATGGTTCAGTTTAGGGATAGTTTGTAGTTCTAATATATTCATACAGTTGTATCTGCTTGAAGTGTTACCATCAATGGGGCTGCACACTCACAATGCTCACTTATCAATGATTTATATATCTCGGATACAATGAAACAATAAATTAATTTGGCTCCTGGAAATGTGGAAATATGTACTTTATACCCAATAAAAACAAAAGATGGAAACACTCTGTTGGTCAAACAAGGAAAATAATTAATGTTTCAGGCCTGACACCCTACATCAGAACTGGGATAGAGCAAAAGGTAGCAGAGAAGATGGTGGAAGGGGAGGGCAGAACAAAGGGAATCAGGATGAGACAAATGGCCTAATGTGGCAGTTAAGAAGCTGTCAAGATCAGATGAAGTTTTTCTGTCTGTGTAATGTGATGCAGGACAGAAGATTTGTTTTTGAATGAAATGGTGTAAAGATACTTGAAAAATTCTAGAGGTTTTGGAGGACACTCAGGTGCTGTTACCTCAGAAAATAGGAGAAGAAATGGGCCATCTGTACCCTCAAGCCTGCTTCCCCATTAAATATCACTGCCCTGCTACTTACTCAGCAACAATGACCCATCCTCCCAGTGTGGTATATTTAGATTCTTTTGTGTTGTTGCTTGCAGAAGTAAATAAGTAGAACTAATGATTAGAACATCTTTTGTTGGAAGCAATAACTTGAAACTAAACAATAATGATTGGTCCAACACTGCATCAAAATCAGATCACATGGTACACTTGTTTTTTAAAGGTATCCTTGCATATATATAACCAGAATCACTCTTGGAATCCCTTCTAGATAGTAATCACGGCTTTTCCTGATAGTTGACCCGTATTCGTTTTGATACCATCTCAGTAAATACCATTTTGACATATTGTTAAAAAAGCGTTTGTATATTGAGATTTAATTTCCTGGCATTTGCCTTTAGATGGGTAAAGGTATGAGAAATTATTCAAAGTACTGCCTTTTAGGTTTAATTTAAATTCAATTACATTTGTGGAGAATCAGGAGCAAAGATCTCCTGCAGGTAAGGGTTAATCAATATCATTTTAATTGAGCAAGTTTGATTTTCTATTTGCCTGTGTGGTGAACAACATTGATTTATATACTGGTAGCATTCTTGTTAATTTTCAATTTCAGAAGAGATGGATTATTTTTATTTTTGCTGATGTTTCGAATGTAATGGGATAAAATCTATAACTATAAAGTAACAAATGAAGCGACAATTCTAAATGTGTTATATGCCATTCTTCAACAATTTCATATTATCTTCTGTACTGTATATTTTCCACAAATGCGAAAACAAGCGATTATCCACAGCTGTATTTATAATCAGTCTTTCTGCTTCCTCTTGTTTCACAGGACATGGCTGGTTTCTGGAGAAGATTACAATAAAAGACTCTGTTAAAGGCAGCAAAGGATTTCTTTTTCCATGCCACAGGTTTGAATTAATTTATATATGAATATATAGTATTGGCTTACCAATATTTTTAACCTTATGGAGCAAATTAAAAAAAATCTATTATAATGTTTAATGTCTGCATTTATTAACCACAAAGTATTAAATCCTACATAATACAGATTAAATTTACAGATAAGTATCACTTCAATTATGGCAACTGGGCAATCCAATGTCTTAACATTTGCGCATCCTATTTTAAAGTTTAATTCATCTTCTACTTATTGTGATTTTATTTGAGAAACCTTTTGCCAATTAAGAATTTCTTCAGTCATATGGATTCTCAATTGTTCTATGTTATTTTACTTGCTCATCAGAAATCCAATGATTTTGTCTACCATACTGGTTATGATTACCAACTTTTGATCATTATGTTTTATGTGTGCTTAATAAAATGCATTAAAACTGATGATTTTTGATTTAGCTATAACAAATTTAGTTTTAGTATTCTCAGTTTTCTATTTTTTCTACATTCCTCGCTATTTCTAAAAAACAATTTATTTTGTATTTACTTCAAGATTATTCCTTTTATATTAGGTATTTTGAATCATTAATTCAGTAGGGATGTTTTATTTTTGAACAGAATTATCCTTCTACCTATTCAACTTGAAAATGACTAAAAAGTATTTTTAAAAATCTAAAATCTAAAAATGCATAAATATGTTGGAAGAAGGATTATAAATCATCCGTTTTCCATCAATTTTTCTATAACTATGGAGCTATTATTTGGTGGCAGAGCTGGAGGAAAGAAGCACTGAATGTGTGACAAACATGTGATATACTAGTCTCAGTTTTTTTTAACAGCCTCACAGTTTACAAGCTGAATTGAGCCAAATACTTTTAAGCCAGACATATATTTTGACACATTGCAAACTACATGCTGTATCTAATTTTCTCTTGGCAGATGGCTGGACCAGGGAGAAGAGGATGGTAAAATTGCACGGGAACTTTACGTTGCTGATAACTTTACCTTTCCGGCAAGTAAGTATCACAGCAATCTAGTACAAACTTCACCAGATGGCTTCTGTTGTGCATAAGAAATGTTCTGTTATCATAATGAACAGACGTTTCTGCATTTTTGCTTAATGGTAACTGATGTCAACTTTTTATCTTTGCAGAACATGAGCTGGAATTGAGAAGAAAGGAAATTGTAAGAAGCCCTTCTTTCCTTTCTTGAATTAATTTCATGTAAACATGTTGGAAGTCCATTAGAATTTGCAGAGCATCAAACAGTTAAAACGCAGATTGTATTTTTTAAAGTCAGTGTTTGTTGACTTAAATCTTACTTCCCTGATCAGGACATTAATTAACAGTGCTTTTATCTCTCTAATCAGTGGGCTGTTGAGCAGTGGAAGTTCATGGCAGGGAGGATTTTGCAGTTTTATTGCAAACCAATTGGAAAGTTCATACGTCTGATGCCAGATGGCACTGTTGATGCTACTGGAGAGAAGGATGATCACAATGGTATGAAAGATTAGAATGTAATTTAATTGTTTATTTGGTAATTATGCAGGTTGAAATTTATTTCCCCTTCATCTCAATGGTATGAAGTTCTAGAAATGCATAGTATCAAAATATCATATCACAAGAAGCTATATAATATTTAGGTTCTGAGCTAGCAAAATAATTATTAGACGTGATTGTAATTACATCAATATACTGGTGTAATCTAATTTAATTACTATACTTATCACTGAGGAATAATGAGAGTGACTCATTCATGGCAAGAGCTGCCTGAAATTCCTAAGATTTATTTCATTATCCTGTTATTAAAAACTTCACTGTGCGGGTTAACAACAACACAGACATTGTTGAAACAGACTTCTTTACATGTTTCCTCCTTAAAACAAAAACATTCAGCAAATTAGATAAAATATTAAAAGTCTATTGATGGGGGAAATATCACAATTCTGCAAAGGGGAAGCAGAATTTGACATGGAAAGGGGAAATAGAATTTGAGAGGAGTCTGGTGAAATACATTCAATAAATGTAAGAGCTTCTATGGAAAGGTCAGAGAAAAAAGATCAACTAGTGTAACTTGGGGGGTCACTTACAGACTGAAAAGTCAAAAATATATAGTGTCTTTGTGGAAGAAGACACAGAAAACGTTCTGAGAATTCAGTGGCGGTCTGAAAATGTAAAGTGAATGAGAAAATCAAATACAATCTATCTATCTATATTTAAAACTCTGTGTGTGTGTGTGTGTGTGTGGGGGTGTCTTCTTGACTTGTGCCAGCCAGCCTTTGATACGCAGCCAACACCGCACGCAGAAACGGCGAGATTTTTTCCATTTCGGTAGAGATTTCACTTTTCTTTACGAGTAGCCACTCCTGATTAAATTTCGTCGTGTTTATTTACACTTTTAAAAATAAAATCCATCCACCCCCCCTCCCCCCCCAACACTCACTCATTTTGTCTCCTCCTGCTGGTCAGCCACCATAACGGCTGCTGTCGACCGCCTCTGCTCCGAAAACGACACAATCTTTTTTTCGCCACCGATTTTCATCCCAGGACCTTAATCACGTTCAGGCTCTAAAACCCCGGGGTCTGAAGCACGTTCTGTGTTTTATTTGCAAGCTATTTTCACCCCGGGATCTGCACGTTCGGGATTTTTTTCGCTAGCGATTTTCAACTCGGTGTCTGACGCACGTTCGGGATCTAAAACCCCGGGGTCTTAAGCACGTTCAGTGTCCAGACCCAACGGGACTGCACTTGGTCTAGTACATAACTAAAACTCTGATCTTGTTATCTTCCGGTTTGGCGGTCTTTCTATTTGTGCAAAAACGGTTCGCGATAGCTCTATGATTTTTTGCCAGTTCACTCACCGTTCTCCTATGCTGCAGGTGCACCAAGTTTCGTTCCGATTGGTTGAATGTCGTTAAAGTTAGCGAGGTTTAAAAATCTTAAAATCCGCGCATGCGCAGATCGATCTCTTCTCATGCCAATCAGAGCCGCGCGGATTAGTCTCTTCCCCTGTCACTCCCAGGGACGGTCCGCCCCTTCCTGCACCATCACGTCTTTACTGGGGTAGCGCAGCCTGCCCCAAGCAGCAGCCCCGCCCGAAGCAGCAGCCACGCCCCAAGCAGCAGCCCCACCCAAGCAGCAGCCCAGTGTAGGGACCCAGCCCAGTCGGAGACCCAGCATAGAGTCAGAGACCCAGCCCAGCCCGTAGTTGGAGATGCCGCCAAATGGAAAGCGCCTGCTGTGAGTCCCATTGCACCGCCAATTCCAGCCACTAC
Source organism: Malacoraja senta (assembly GCA_038087875.1). Taxonomy (NCBI): domain Eukaryota; kingdom Metazoa; phylum Chordata; class Chondrichthyes; order Rajiformes; family Rajidae; genus Malacoraja; species Malacoraja senta. Next base: position 2,718 of record JAXLNO010000034.1, on the reverse strand, counting down.
CCCTTTGGTGCCCCTCGCTGGCTCCTCTCTCCCCTCCCGTGATGCCCTCTTCTCCCCCATGGGTCTTCCCCCGTGTTTCTCTGAGCTCACTCCCCCCGCCCACAAACCCCTTTCCCCCACAACCCCCACACGCCCACATACCCCTCTCCCCCACACAGCCCGTCCCCCACACATAACCCCCCCCACACACACACACCCGCCCCCCCGCACACCCGCCCTCCACACATCTGCCTCCACACCCGCCACCCCCCGCCCCCCCCGCCCCCCCACACACCCGCCCCCCCCACACACCCGCCCCGCCCACACACCCGCCCCCCCCACACACCCCACCGCCCACACAATTCTGTGATCAACGAGAATTTCAAAACTAGTATCAACTGCTTGTGTGCGCGTTTGTTGACAAGACAGTAGCATTATTATTCTCTGTTATTCTCACTTGACTGAACCGCCACACACCTCCAAACCATGTCCCCATGCAAATTTATATTGAAGGACCGGGCAGTGAATGAGTGATACCCAGCGCAGCAAGTAAGGCCATGTCCTGCTCCCCGCGGCAGTCGGAATTTAAGGATTTGCGGAAGCGGCTGACATGAGCGAGGCCGTCGAATGGCAGGAGAGAGGTACATGGGGCGCGGAACCGGGGGGGCTGCAGCCCCCCCACGTTTTTGGCTAGACATGTTTCAATGTCTCTGGCTTTGGAAGAGGCGCTGCTGAGCAACCTGGTTGTGGGTGTTGGAGAGCCGGGGCGGAGGGAGGGATTGCAGTAGAAGCAGCGGTGGGGGCAGATGCGGACGGTGGGCCGGGGCTGGGGAGCGTTTGCCGGGCTGGCGAATTCCTCGCTGCAGCTCCGGCCATGGAGCAGTCTCAGTGCAAGAGTCCCGGGCCGTCGGAGGCGTCGGAAGAGTTGCGCGGAGGCTGTGAGAGTCTCTGTGCCGATTTTGCCCTGGTGACTGGCATGGACCAGGCTGCGGCTCGATGCATCCTGGAGGACAGCCAGTGGCTGCTGGAAGTAGGTACCAAGCACTAGGTAGAAGTGGTGGAAGATAGTGGCCTTCAAATGGCGGTGGTTGGAGAAAGCATCCTGCTTGCCTGCTAGATTTTCATTTATTGTAACTGCAGGAAAAATGTTCCCGATGTTGGGGGAGTTCAGAACCAGGGGTCACAGTTTAAGAATAAGGGGTAGGCAATAGACAATAGACAATAGACAATAGGAGCAGGAGTAGGCCATTTAGCCCTTCGAGCCAGCACCGCCATTCAATGTGATCATGGCTGATCATCCCCAATCAGTACCCCGTTCCTGCCTTCTCCCCATATCCCCTGACTGCGCTATTTTTAAGAGCCCTATCTAGCTCTCTCTTGAAAGCATCCAGAGAATCTGTCTCCACTGCCCGGCAGAGAATTCCACAGACTCACCACTCTGTGAGAAAAAGTGTTTCCTCGTCTCCGTTCTAAATGGCGTACTCCTTATTCTTAAACTGTGGCCCCTGGTTCTGGTCTCCCCCAACATCGGGAACATGTTTCCTGCCTCTAGCATGTCCAAGCCCTTAACAATCTTATATGTTTCAATGAAATTCCCTCTCATCCTTCTAAACTCCAGAGTGTACAAGCCCAGCTGCTCCATTCTCTCAGCATATGACAGTCCCGCCATCCCGGGAATTAACCTTGTAAACCTATGCTGCACTCCCTCAATAGCAAGAATGTCCTTCCTCAAATTAGGGGACCATAACTGCACACAATACTCCAGGTATGGTCTCACTAGGGCTCTGTTCAACTGCAGAAGGACCTCTTTGCTCCTATATTCGATTCCTCTTGTTATAAAGGCCAACATGCCATTCGCTTTCTTCACTGCCTGCTGTACCTGCATGCTTACTTTCATAGACGGATGTACAAGGACCGCCAGATCCCGTTGTACTTCCCCTTTTCCCAACTTGACGTCATTTAGATAGTAATCAGCCTTCCTGTTTTTGCTACCAAAGTGGATAACCTCACATTTATCCGCATTAAACTTCATCTGCCATGCATCTGCCCACTCCCCCAACCTGTCCAAGTCACCCTACATTCTCATAGCATCCTCCTCACAGTTCACACAGGCACCCAGCTTTGTGTCATCTGCAAATTTGCTAATGTTACTTTGAAGCCCTTCATCCAAATCATTGATGTATATTGTAAATAGCTGCGGTCCCAGCACCGAGCCTTGCGTTACCCCACTAGTCACTGCCATTTAGGCCATTTAGGACTGAGATGAGGACAAACTTTCCTCACCCAGAGAGTTGTGAATCTGTGGAATTCTCTGCCACAGAAAGCAGTGGAGGCGAATTCACTGGATGTTTTCAAGAGAGAGTTACATTTAGCTCTTGAGGCTAGCGAAATCAAGGGATATGGGAAAAAACAGGAAAGAGGTCCTGATTTTAGATGAACAGCCATGATCAGATTGAATGGCAGTGCTGGCTTGAAGGGCTGAATGGCCTATTCCTGCACCTATTTTCTATGTTTCTATGCTTGAGTATATGGCAATAAAACTCGATCACTTGATTTTGAAGCATTCATGCATGGTGGAGGTATAATGTAGTCATAGAGTGATACAATGTGTAAACAGGCCCTTCGGCCCAACTTGCCCACACCCGCCAACATGCCCCAGCTACACTACCTGCTTTTGGTCCATATCCCTCCAAACCTGTCCTATCCATGTATCAGTCTAACGGTTTTTTAAATGTTGGG
>JAXLNO010000033.1:377500-407167 GCA_038087875.1 Malacoraja senta | reverse complement strand
AGTTTCGTCAGACTTGATTTACCTTTCATAAGTCCATGCTGACTTTGTCCAATGATTTCACCACTTTCCAAATGTGCTGCTATCCCATCTTTAATAACTGACTCTAGATTTTTCCCACTACCGATGTTAGACTAACTGGATTGTAATTCCCCGTTTTCTCTCTCCCTCCCTTTAAAAAAAAAGTGTGGTTACATCAGCTACCCTCCTATCCTCAGGAACTACTCCAGAATCTAAGAGTTTTGAAAAATTATCGTTATCACTTGACTTGACTAATACATCCACTATTTCTGGGGCTACTTCCTTAAGTACACTGGGATGCATCCTATCTGGCCCTGGGGATTTATCGGCCTTTAATCAATTCAATTTACCTAACACCAGTTCCCGACTAACCTGGATTTCACTCAGTTCCTCCATCTCATTTGACCCCCGGTCCCCTACTATTTCCGACAGATTATTCATGTCTTCCTTAGTGAAGACAGAACCAAAGTAGTTATTCAAATGGTCTGCCATGTCCTTGTTCCCCATGATCAATTCGCCTGTTTCTGACTGCAAGGGACCTACATTTGCTTTAACTAAACTTTTTCTCTTCACATATCTATAAACACTCTTGCAGTCAGTTTTTATGTTCCCTGCCAGTTTTCTTTCATAATCTATTTCCCCTTTCCCTTTGTCCTCCTCTGCTGGACTGCATTTCTCTCACTCCTCTGGTAGGCTGCTTTTTCTGGCTAATTTGTATGCTTCATCTTTTGTTTTGATACTATCCATGATTTCCCTTGTTATCCACGGATGCACTACCTTCCCTGATTTATTATTTTCCCAAACTGGGATGAACAATTGTTGTAGTTCATCCATGCGGTCTTTAAATGCCTTCCGTTGCATATCCACCGTCAACCCTTTAAGAATCAATTGCCAGTCTGTCTTGGCCAATTCACGTCATATACCGTCAAAGTTACCTTTCTTTAAGTTCAGAACCCTTGTTTCTGAATTAACTATTTCACTCTCCATCCTAATGAAGAACTCAGCAATATTATGGTCAATCTTGCCCAAGGGGCCACGCACAATAAGACTGCTAACTAACCTTTCCACATTACTCAATACCCAGTCTAGAATAGTCTGCTCTCTCGTTGGTTCCTCTACATGTTAGTTTAGTAAACTATCCCGCATACATTCCAAGAAATCCTCTTCCTCAGCACCCTGCCAATTTGATTCACCCAATCTATATTTAGATTGAAGTCACCCATTATAACTGTTTTACCTTTGTTGCACGCATTTCTAATTTCCTGTTTGATGCCATCCCCAACTCCACTACTACTGTTAGGTTGCTTGTACACAACTCCCACTAGCGTTTCTGCCCCTTAGTGTTTCGCAGCTCCACCCATATCGATTCCACATCCTCCAAGCGAATGTCCTTCCTTTCTATTGCGTTAATCTCCTCTCTAACCAGCAACTCGACCCAACCTCCTTTTCCTTTCTGTCTATCCCTCCTGAATATTGAATATCCCTGGATGTTCAGCTCCCAGCCTTGGTCACCCTGGAGCCATGTCTCCGTGATCCCAACTATATCATAATCATTAATAGCTATCTGCACATTCAACGCATTCACCTTATTACGAATGCTCCTTGCATTGAGACACGAAGCCTTCAGGCTTGTTTTTACAACATTCTTACCCCTTATACAATTATGTTGAAAAGTGGCCCTTTTTGATTGTTGCCCTGGATTTGTCTGCCTGCAACCTTTACTTTTCACCTTGCAACCTATTGCTTCTACCCTCATTTTACACCCCTCTGTCTCCCTGCTCATGCTCCCATCCCCCTGCCACATTAGTTTAAATCCTCCCCGACAGCACTCGCAAACACTCCCCCAAGGACATTGGTTCCATTCCAGCCCAGGTGCAGACCGTCCTGTTTGTACTGGTCCCACCTCCCCAGAACTGATTCCAATGCCCTTGAAATTTGAATCCCTCCCCCTTGCACCATTTTTCAAGCCACGTATTCATCTGCAATATCCTCCTATTTCTACTCTGACTAGCAGGTGGCAATGGTAGTAATCCAGAGATTATTACCTTTGAGGTCTTACTTTTAAGTTTATCTCCAAGCACCCTAAATTCACCTTGTAGGACCTCATCCCGTTTTTTTACCTATATCGTTGGTGCCAATGTGCACCACGACAACTGGCTGTTCACCCTCCCCCTCCAGAATGTTCTGCAGCCGCTCAGTGACATCCTGATCCTTGCACCCGGGAGGCCAAATACCATCCTGGAGTCTCGTTTGCGACCGCAGAATCGCCTATCTATTCCCCATACAATTGAGTCCCCTATTACTATAGACGTCCACTCTTTTTCCTCCCCTCCTGTGCCGCAGTGCCACCCACGGTGCCAGGTTCCCCTGATGAGCCATATAAACCTGGGGTTACTCCCAATCACCTGCTTCCTCCAGTCCGCTTCCACCAATCAGCGGCTGCCTCTAGCCCACTTATTTTGAAGTGTGATGGATCGTTGCAGAGTGGGCCCGGACGCTGCTCCTCCCGCTCCAACCGCTCACCGCCCGGACGCTGCTCCTCCCGCTCCAACCGCTCACCGCCCGGACGCTGCTCGTCCCGCTCCAACCGCTCACCGCCCGGACGCTGCTCCTCCCGCTCCAAACGCTCACCGCCCGGACGCTGCGCCCGCTGCTCCAACCGATCCTGGGCCTCTGTGGAACAAAGCCCCGCGCTCGCTTTTTAAACTCACCGCCCGGACGCTGCTCCTCCCGCTCCAAGTCCACATCAGCGCCTCTACGTCCTGAGACGATTACGGAGTTTCGGTATGTCAAAGAGGATTCTCTTGAACTTCTACAGGTGCACAGTAGAGACCATATTGACTAGTTGCATCATTGTCTGGTTCGGCAACTTGAACGTCCGAGTGCGGAAAAGGCTGCAACCTGTTGAAAACACTACCCACTCCATCACCGGCTCTGACCTCCCCACAATTGAAAGTATTTATCGGAGTCGCTGCCTCAAAAAGGCAGCCGATAACATCAGAAACACACCCCGTCCTGGCCTCACACTCATTTCACCACTGCCATCGGGAAGAAGGTACAGGAGCCTGAAAACCGTAACGTTCCAGTTCAGGAACAGCTTCTTCCCTACAGCCGTCAGTCTATTAAACACGACAACCTCATAATAATCAATTGTCATAACAACAATAGATTACAATTATTATTATTGTTGTTGCACTGCAGGACAGTATTGTTGCACTGTCCTGGTTGGTTTTTGAGTATGTGTGTATGTATATATGTATGTATGTGTGTATGTATATATGGGTATGTTGTGAGTATGTGTATATATACACACTGAACCTTTCTTCACTCTCTCTCGTTTGTCATATCATATTATGTGTAGTGCCCATTTGGCTTAATTTTGTGCGTCATAAATTATGCCATTTGCCTTTAAATTTTGTGTGCCTGTAATTATGTAAGTGGGATTTATTACGTAGTCGGAGGCGTGTTTGCTGCTGGGATTCTTGCGCGGAAGCTGTTAGCTTTTTAGTTTAGTTCGGAGGAGGCATGGAGAAGGAATATCTTTCGACCATACGGAGCTTTCTAACGTTTCTAAGCGATATACTGGAGTCTGACGGATATTAAAGTGTACGTCAAAGAAGCAGGTGAGATGAATATCTACTGTTTTGCTTCGACAATAAAGAAACTATTAATCGAAAGTGTGTTGTGAAGATTTATCTTTCGAAAGGCTTTGAAAGTCTTGTGGAGAGCTCCCATGTGTAAACCGACACACTCTCCTCACCCCATGTTTTCACCTAAGTGGCTACAGGGAGCGATCTCTTGAACGATATAATAATCTGCCACCATACTATGTTTGCACATTCTGTTGTTCTGCAGCAAGTAAGAATGTCATTGTTCTATCTGGGACATATGACGTATGAAATAAAACACCCTCGACTCTTGAATCTAAAATGTCAAAGGGCCGAAGTCAGGTCATGTTTGAAATTGTCCGGAAAAGGATGGTGTCCACTTCCGTTGGGTAGGATCACGTGATGTAATATTGGCAGGAGAAACATTGTGGAGTGACGGGCCCGTTAGGTGGAAACATTGCACTTAGATGAAGCAGCATCAACCATAAAGGAGATAACCATTACCACTACTAGCAATTGACTAGATTAGTTGCTGTTTCTTTGCAGGTTTCTACCATGAATGCGTCAGGTTAGAATCAATCGTTCTCCAACCAGCCTACATCTAATTGGCAGACAAACAAATTGGAACTTATGCACATCGCTGCCTCAGTTTAGTTGAATATACCTATGTTTTCAGATTCCCCCATAACCCTAACCCTTTGGCAACGTCGATAATACGTCGACCACACTCGGTAGTAACACAATATTCGCTTAAAATCCCTAAAAGAACCTTCATCTAACCATAACCATAGTTCCTCTTGTTTTCTGATCAGTCTATCATTGAAAATGTTTCTAACTACATATTCTACATATGCACCTTGTAATTGTTTTAACTATATCAAGTAATTTCACCGCATTCTTTAGTGCATGGAAAGTAAACAAGACTTATCCACCTACGTCCCTTGTCAAACGTCCTCCAAGACTGGCAATATCATCACAAATTCCTTGTACGCTCTATTTAGCCCAAGCACAAATTTCGTCTACTGTGGCAATCAGATCTACACAGAGCACAGCAAGTGCTTTACAAATAGTGTATTACAAAAAGGGACCGATTCAGAACCTTTACATCCCACTTGTCGAACTATGTAGGCAAACATGCCACACGTCACCCACGACACGTCATCCAGCTGTGTCCCTCTTTGAGGATTTACAGGGAAATGCGGAACTGAACACGTGATTTCCCTACCCACCATCATTTGTTGCCGCACAACCGTTGACTTATATGACCCACAAATAATTGTCTTCGTAAAATCTATCACCTCGCACTTCTTAATTCCACCTGCCAACGTTCTGTCAAGCTTTCCATCTGTTCAATATTCAGCCGTAGCGTTGCCAATGCTCCTAGGTTTCCTCAAGATAATCAACTTTCCTTCCATGTACAAACCAACCAATCACACTGCCTACATTCACAAATACATTTCATACTTATACAAAAAAAAATACAAGAACACCATCAGCGACCTCGAAGTGCAACAATGGTCAGGTATTTCTAATGAGATAATAAAACTTCCACCACAACCCGAGGGCTCCACTTAACAAAGTGGCAAAATTGCCTTGACTTCCCTGAAACTTAACCTTCTGGGCAAGCCTATAATGTGCGATCTTGTGAAATACCTTGTCAAAGTTCATTTAGGCAAAGGTTTTCATCAATAATGAAGAGGGCGCCACGCACAGATGCAAGTTCAGAAAGCGGCGCGCACGGCAGGAGTCTCCCAGAGGACGCCGCGGCCGAGAGAAGACACTGCTGAGCCGGCGGAACGCAGCCGAACGGAAGACCGGGCGGCAAGGCCGGTAGGAACGAAGAGGAAACCAGGGTCAGGCCTACTCCGTCATTGAGATGGGCTACGAGAGGTACACATGGGACAAAAGATGGGCGTGCGAGGAGAGGACGTCGTTTCCTGGTCGAGCAACGTAGGCGATGGTTTGTGATGCCGGTAGCATGGAGCTTGCCTGTACCGGGCAACGCTCATAGCAGCTGGAGCGTGGACTGGACTTGGGAAATGGCACCAAATCATGGCACCCCTTAAATACGGGCTCAATTAATTATGTCTATACAATTGCTGATCGGGCATGATATGCCAATACACTACTGGACTCTTTGTAAGAAATTTATTTCACTGCGTTTGTGCTTCACACATGTGATAAGGAAGCAAAGTTGAACCATTAATGTTAAGTACCTCAAATATCCAAGCAAATTTGTGAGCAGTTCCGGCGCCAAGTCTATGCTGACTGTCTCTAATTGTACTCTGCTTTCGAAGTATATATACTTAATATCCCGTCGAATTACTCCACTAATATCCCTTGCACTAACATGAGGCTCACCGACTTATGCTTACCTGGCTTGGACCCATTATGCTTCTCAAATACAGGAACAACGTTCACTATACTGCAGTTTTCCTTCAGCTCGCCTGCAAGTTATCATTTTTCCATTAGCTATCTCCATCTTTATTTGCTATGGCTTGTAACTGCAGTCCTTTCATTACACCGAGAAGCTCCCCACTGGGTAACTAAACTGTTGCTGCTCTGCTCGAGACCTGGGTTACATCCCCTGGTGACCTCATTGGTTTTCTCCGAGATCTTTGGATTCCTCGCACACTCCAAAAACGTACAGGGTGGTCGGCTAATTGGCTGGTAAATTGTAAATTGTCCCTAGGATAGTGTAGGATAATGTTAATGAAAGGTTTATTCAATTGATTCTGATTGTACGAACAAAGAACTGCAAATGCTGGTTAATGACAATGACAGAAATTGTTGGACTAACTGAATCATTGGAGAAAAAGGATGCATTACGCTTCGGAACGGGATCCTTCTTCACACTCATTGCCTCTTCTGATTACACTGTTGACCGGATGGTACCTGGTTGTCAGGTATAACAGGGACAAACATAAAAACTTATAATAAAGTGCTTTATAATTACGAATATGCTATCTTCTGATTTCTTGTTCGCGAACTGATTATTCACCATCACAATGATAATCATAATCAGAATTACTTTATTAGCCAAGTATGTTTTGCAACATACGCGGAATTTGATTTGCCCTACATTCATACCAATATAAAGCAAGAAAACACACCAAAATGCAATTTAACATAAACATCCACATTCCTCACTGTGATGGAAGGCGAAACAAAGTTCCATTTCTTTTCTTCTTTGTTCTCCCGCGGTCGGGGGCATCGATCCTTCCGTTGACGGAACGATCTTGACTCCAGTAGCCGATGGCGTTTGGGCCCTCGCGTCGGGGCGATCAAATTCCTGCATGGGGGGGGGGAAGATTTCAGCTCCCCCGCGCCGGGCGATCTACCCCTAGTCGGGGCTAGTCGAACCTCGTGCGACTTTGGAGCTTCCCGACATCAGTCTCTACCCAAGATTGCGAGTTCCTCAATGGTGCAATCCGCAGGTCGCTGTTGGAGCGTCGATCCCAGGCAAGGGATCGACTCCGATGGTAAGTTCACGGCCCAGCGGTGGGGCTAAAGTGAGTCTCGAGCAAGGCCGCCAGCTCCATGATGTTAGGTCGCAGAGCGACCGCATATACGATCCGGAAAACATTCGCATCTCCGGCAAGGTAAGAGATTAAAACAAAGTTTCCCCCGACCCACTCCCCCACCCCCGACATACAACAAACCAGAGAACATAACAGAAACTTGTAAAACACACTAACAATAACAAAAACTACGAAGAAACAGGCCGACCGTTGGTGAGGCTGGCATCATTGACGGCACCACCCGGTGGAAGAATATGCCCATTCTATTGTACAATGTTATAATAACTTCCAAGCAAACCTCTGATTGACTTATACTGCTTGTAAATTATAGTAACCATTTCGGTGCAGACGGTTTAATTTAGTTTATACATACAGCGCGGAAACAGGACCCTCGGCCCAGCGAATCCGCACTGACCAGCGATCCCCGCACACCAACATCATCTTCCACACACAAGGAACAATTTACACTGAAAGCGAAGAACTCATAGAAGGTACAAAGTCCATACACATAGCACCCGTTGTCGGGATCGACCTCTGGCGCTTTAAGCGCTGTAAGGCAGCAACACTATCGCTGCGCGACCGGTGTAGTCTTCTTTACACAGGAAACATCAAATATATATTATTTGCAGAATTTGGGGAAAGCTGAAACTGCGGTTTCATTGTCATTCACTTCCCGACTTGAAGCCAGTCCGTTGTCTGTTCAGTTGGACGCAGGCACTATTCCTAATGCCCTTTTAAGAAACATCCGTTATTCATCACAACGCTCATGACATTGACATTGACGATCCCTGAGGAATTCCACCATGATGTTGGAACAAATTAGGCAATACAGTAAGCCATTTCCTTTTTATCTCTCTTTATGTTCATACTCACTACATACATTGCATGGCTTTCCAAATATTGCCAGCGTTCTCCTTCAATCTATATTTTATTTGGGCACGATAGGAAACATCTCGCCATGGACCATGCACTGCTTTCGATCGTACCCCTCCTCTTATTTATCTCCACCTGCCAATGTCTCCAATTAGATCAGCCGTTAATAGCAAGACTTCAACACCGCAATACTCTGATGCCACTACTGTGTCTATCTGCGAGGCGCCCCTGCTCCTCACCTTATCATAAACCTTATGTGTTCAATAGATTCATTGCTGAACCTACTAAGAACCTTGAAATATGTATATATTCGAATGAGAATACATTGACCTTCAACGCCTTCTCTGGTGCATTCACAATAGATATTGCGTGACATGAGTATTGGTAGAACTTCCCCTTGTCATTCATGAACACGCATTCTCATTAATAGTAGGAAGAGTGCCACTTACCCTCTGCCCCCCCACCATACACACACATGTTAAGCTGATGTGACTGATATTTCTGCTAAAATAAGCAAACATCTGCTGAACTATTTACTTCGTCAAACGAAAGGCTCTATGGTGCTTATGATTTTTTTTATCCCTTTCAGGATAACAATATGTTGCAGGCGTTTATGTAAACATGACGGACGCTGATATGTTCAGGAATGGACATTCAGGTGTGTGCTAATTACTCCTTAAATTCATTTAAATGCGAATATGTCTCATGAGTTTTTCAAACCGTGTAATCTACTTGAATAATTTACAAAGAAAAACAAGTGGCCTTCTAATAATTGTCTTCAGTTCTTCTCTGAATTTGCTTTGGGAGGCAGCATAAATGAAGGTGTTTGTGCAAGTATTAAAAAAATCTTAACTGGAATCCAGTTTCTTCCGCAATGCTGAATGGGTCACTGTAATCAGATTTCATCAGTTCGTTATCGGTAAAATATAGAGAAATGACGCAAGAAAAATTTACCATCCACAACAAAAGGAAACTGCCAGATATAGCGAGTAGTAAAATTATTGATTTTCTTCGGTTTTCAATTTCTTGATCCATCTGGCTCTTCTCGCTTTCCTTTCCCCGGAGTTTGCTTCTGACTCTGTTCGCCCGTATAATGTGACTTATAGTTAAGGTGTTGAACAGAGGTATCAACACAAATGGCAGAAACGGGGTTAAGATGTTCTCCATCCATAAAAATGCAGCCCAGATAGATAAAGTGTAGAAGTTTGATTTCACATTACAGAACCATGGAACCTGGTCAATTATATCGCGATGTTCAAGTAAGAAGTAGATTGGTATATTTTCTATAATGCAGAATATACAAACAATTGTGATAACCCTTGATGCAATTTTTACAGTGCAAAATTTCATTCGTAACGAGTGGCAACAAATCGCAACAAATCGATCAAAGGTAAAGGCCACAGTTAGCCAGACGGAGCAGTCAATAGCAATATAAATCAGAGTCAGATTAATGCGGCAGATGGGAGTGTAATGGAGAAATGACCGTGGAAAAAACGCGTCATTAATCTGATAAAACATCGCACCAACTATCAAATGCAGTAGGTCACTTGCCGCCATACACACCAGATATCGGGTAATGCATCTGGAGAGTCCGCACCTTCCTCTGGACAAGATGAATATTGTCAACAAATTAGCTAGAAACAATGAAGGGAATTGTATTAAGATGTATCTTCCTTCGGGAGCAGTTAAACTTATATTACACTTCTTTCAGATGTTGCATTTGTTTATTTATGCACGTTTTACTTTAAACCATGGAATTAATTATAACCAGAATATGGTTTCTTATGACCCACTTTATGAATCCGAAGATCTGGACGAGATGAGGCTATTTCAGGAAGAAGTGCAATCAGGCATTCGGTTTTATTGTGTTTCATATTTCCGGTCAACAATCATTGCACTTCCCATCTGGAGAAAATTATCTGTGATTTTGCGATTCAGCAGTGAGCATGCTTAGATAAGCGGTAGGCATGCTTTAACGGGTTTTTTCCCCTGATAGGATATTTACGATTTACGATTTTTAAATTACGGATTTCCTAAAATATTATACTATATTTTACATTTACCAGCAGTTAAATTTATTATTTTCCAGTCATCATGCCTAAACGATCCTCGGTATGTTTCGTAATTATTATAAAAAGTAGCGATCATATAAGTAATCACATATACCAGGCAAAAGCCTAATGGAGAACACGTCCATATGTTGGCATTTGAACATTTCTGCAAGCATAATCGATAACTGTATTGAGAAGCGTGTTGACTTCATGTAAAGTTACATAACTTACCAGGATCGTTTTGTACGCCGTCGTCGAAACCACCAGCCAACGGATGCTCTTTTTGCAGAACCCGCAAATCTCTCATCGGAGAATTAAAATTGTATTTTGACTGATCGTGGAAAATACCAGTTGTCAATGTTGCTTTGTTGCATGTTTTCAATTTCTCATTCTTATCTAGACTAAATCAGCACCAGTTTGCAATTCTGGCATTAATAATTCAATAAATGTGTGCATTAGTAATGTATTTATTATGTATCTTTTATCGTCAAGCAGGAAATACAAGCCAGGACCAAAATCGATAGATTACTCATTTTGGACGATTAAGATAGAATGCATTTGCAGTTGAAACAAAATGCTTCACTAATTGCGAAGGTGTAATCCCACGGCCATTGTGAGGAAGATAAAGCATGTGGGAGAAAAAACCCTCAAGGGGGCGATTAGAAGCCCAGAAGGGTCTTTGAAATGTCATTGGCGGAATGGATTCATGACATCCCAAAGTATTCTCTAGGTCCGTTAATCACAAGCGGGTCAACCACGAGAATGTAGAACGCTGAAAGTTAAAGGAGCATATATATATGATTGAAGTTGGAGGATGTGGCTGAAGTGCTCAACGGGTAGCTTTCGTCTGCACTGACAGAGAAGAAGGACTTGGATGACAGTATGATTACTGTGGAGAACTACATAAACAAGCTCGAACAGTTTGCGATCTAGAAGGAGATTGTGCTGAGGCTCCTGAAGAGCATTAACATGGTTATGTCCCCAAGGCCAAAGATCTATCACAATTTGTTGATGGAGGGAAGAGACGAGAATGTGGGAGCCTTGACGATAATATTTGTTTCTTTTCCAGCCACAGGGGAGGAGCAGAAGAGTGGACAATGTTGTTCCTTTGTTTTTGGGAAGGGTTTTGGAGAGGGTCCAAGGAGCAAGATTCAGTGGTAATGGAACTATCGGAGAGAATTATTCGAGACAGGATTAGCTCGCATTTGGAAGCTCGCATTATGAGAGGCATAGGGTTAATGGTTGAATGGTTCAATGGTCCTTTATTGTCACGTGTGCCGAGGTACAGTGACATTTGATTTACCATACAGTCCACCAAAATAGCAACAAGATACAAAACTACATAAAGATTAAACATAAACAGCCACCACAGCGGCGTGTGAGAATCCCCAGGGCACACAGCAAAAGCGGAGACCCACAGCCATCAGTTCAATGTCCGGGCGGCACACACGCTCCTTCGCCGAGAGTGACCAGACTTGTACCGACCGCTCTCACTCTCTCTGCAGTCCCTGTGCACCCGAACAGTCAGGAAGCCGTCCACACTCGAGAGTAGACTCCGGATGACCTCATGGCACGATGTCCCCGCAAATACCGAGATCACGGCACTCACGGCACTCCCTCGGAGTCCCCACCAGCGCAGGCAGCACGTCCATCTTATTTTTCGGCGACTTCACATTCCCCACTGCAATGAAGTCAAATAACTTGTACATTCTCCTTCCTTTTCCCCCGCGGTAGGGCGATAGAAACATCCGCAACGCTCTAGGCTCCCGCGATCGGGACGGTTGGAGCTCCCGCAGTCGATCCCTAAGAAAGGGACCGCCAGCTCCAGGATGTTAAGGCCGCAGTGCGTACGGAAATACGATACGGAAAAGGTCGCCTCTCCGTCGAGGGAAAAGATAAAACAAGTTCCCATCCTCCCCCCCCCCCCACCCATAATACAAAAACTAAAGGTCCACTAAAAATATACAATTAAAGCAGACTAAAAACAACAACATTAGAAAGGCGTCACCGGTCGAGTAGACAATCAGAATTTTATTATCATGGTGCAAAATTCGAGGTTGTAGCAATAATATGAGAGGGGGAATATTAAGTGGGTTCTGCGGATACGTTATTTTTTACGTTGAGAGTGGTGGGGGTCTGGACGGCATCGGCCTCGGTGGTTGCGGAGGCAGGTAACGTAGTGGTGATTCAGACGCTTATAGATCGGCATATGGAAGTGCAAAGAATAGTCGGATGTGTTCTGTGCATAGGCAGAGACAATCGCCACGAACAAAGGCTTGATTGTCTAACAAATAAAATATCTTACTATTAAATTATCACAGACGGGTCGGTTTCTAATTGTCGAACCTGTTTTGGAATACATGCAGCCCAGAGTACAAATATACATTTGGGAAGATTCTGCAAGGATTCATTTACAGAAATGTGGCTGGATTGCTCTACCACATGGAATATAACCCAGCTACAACATTCATATCAATTGCAGAGTTCCCGGAAAAAATGTCAGATTGGTTGGGGTTTTTTTTGTGTCAGTGCCGTTATTGTTTGACCAGTTTCATAGACGTCTGATAAGTATCAGATCTATTCGCAGCTAGTTATCAATGTCGGCATATATAAATAATATGTCAACATATACATATGTATAGGAAAGAACTGCAGATGCTGGTTTAAATCAAAGATAAACACAAAATGCTGGAGTACCTCAGCGGGAAATGCAGGATCTCGAGAGAGAAGGAATGGGTGACGTTTCGTGTCGAGACCCTTCTTCAGAGTCTCCACACGAAACATCACCCATTAATTCTCTCCATATATATATGTATGCCGGTGAACGTCTAACGAGTTATAAAGCGTACATATAATAATATCATGCTAATGGCTTACCAGGAACACCAATTATCACAAGAATTGGATAGTAAATGCGTTCTACGAGTAACTTGACCGCTAATCCCATCGTCAAAGGGAAGCGACGTTTCCAGTTAGTTGAAGAAACGGATCTCTTGCTTTCTTGCTTACCTGTTATTTATATCTGAGATAAACCTCGAGGGTATAGCGAGCCTTGCAAAATAGTCGGAATGTTCCACTCCCTTTATCACACAATAAAGGCGATTTTTGTTTATTGCCACTGTTTAAGACAATTTTAGCACGCATGCTCAGGAAATATATTGAATGATAAAAGACTATTTATGGGAGACGTGCGCTCGTGTCGATGAGCATGAGTTTGTATGTGGATGTGCAGGGAATGGAGAAATAAATCAATCAATCAAAACTTTATTGTCATTCAGAAATACATCAATAAATGCAATTCCGAACGAAATTTCGTTGCATCTGGCTCCCCGTGCAACACAAAACAACAGAAGTATTAAATGAATAAAATGGATAAAAAGATAAAATGGATAAAAAGATAAAATAGATAATGGTGGCGGCACATTAGATGGCATTCAAGAGTCTGATGGCTCGGGGGAAGAAGCTGTTGCAAAACCTGGCCGTTCTGCTCATTATACTACGATATCTTTTTCCCGAGGGCAGCAGAGTGAACAGTCCATGATGAAGATGTGTGGGGTCCTTTATAATACTGCTGGCCTTAGACAAGCAACGTTTGCACGCAATGTCCCCGATTGAGGGAAGAGAAGTCCCGATGATTTTTTCAGCCGTCCTCACCACTCTCTGCACGGACTTCCAGTCGGAGGCTTTACAGTCCCCAAACCAGACACAGATGCAGCTGGTCAGAATGCTCTCTATGGTGCCCCTGTAGAAAGTGGTGAGGACGGGATGGGGGAGGCGAGCTCTTCTCATCTGGCGGAGAAAGTGCAACCGCTGCTGCGCTTTCTTAACTAATGATGTGATGTTTTTTGACCAGGTCAGATTGTTCGTGATCTTCACCCCCAGGAAATTAGTGCTACTGACCAACTCCACATCGCTGTCATTAATGTGAAGTGGTGTGTGACTGTGCAGGTTTTTCCTGAAGTCGACGATCACCTCCTTTGTTTTGTCGACATTCAGATATTTCACCTACTCCCTGTAAGCCAGTTCATTGTCGTCCCGGATAAGGTCCACCACTGTTGTGTCATCTGCGTACTTCATGATGCGGTTTGTACTAAATCTGGCACAACAGTCGTGGGTCATCAGGGTAAACAGCAGTGGACTCAGGACGCAGCCCTGAGGGGAGCCGGTGCTCAGAGAGATGATGTTGGAGGTGTTGTTTCCAACCCGCACTGGCTGGGATCTCTCAGTGAGGAAGTCCAGTAGCCAGTTACACAAGGCCCAATGGACCCAGTTTGCTTACCAGGTGCTGAGGGATGATTGTATTGAACGCTGAACTGAAGTCCACGAACAGCATTCGCACATATGTGTTCTTCTCCTCTAGATGTTCCAGGCTCAAATATAGATTACTTTCAAGCAGATGGCATTAGTTTACTTTGGCATCATCTTCAGCACAAACATTGTGAACCTGCGCTTAGCTGTTTTATGTTCTATGATTAATAGATGTTGTGGACATCTGACATGTTCTCTGCAACACTACTATGCTGTAAATTCTATAAATGCTGTACAATGGTATATTTTGGGGGTCTGGTGTTTTTCTTTCCACTACCATCTCTCTGTGGTACGTTTATATGGCTTGATTATATTCATCTGTGGTGTAATTTGAGTGGATGTCAGGCACATAAGGCTTTTCACGGAATGTAGACAAACATGTAGACAAACCAAATCAATCAAACGAAATCATCATAGGACTCAGATAGATTTGTTTTCATTTTATATCAAAGTAAAAATAGATATGTTTTATTGATAAAGATGTAGAAAGGCTGGAATTCTGTCAATCAATGAATGTTGGGTTGAAACATTAGACCGGATAACACGCTGGATTCAGTGACTTATCATGGCTACCTTTTCTTTCACAATGTTTTATAGCTGAATGGACGACGAAAAGAGCGCCGCATCCATGCAGCCCGCATATTTCTCGCTAACATCCAGTCTCCCTCGACAAGCTTGAACACGCCTGCCGTTTCAAAGCGAATTTAGGAGTCCGTGTGTTCTCTGTTGCTCACTCTAAGTGAGCTGACCCTGCCATGCAACCCGAGGTTTTCTACACTTATTGTATGGCAGCGCCGAAGAGAAAAGCTGCGGCTTCTCCTTTTGGCCAGTGCTTCTTAGTGCACTTTGACGATCCCACTCTCCTGGCCTGGAATAGCCGTTCGTAATATCCCGTCACTGATTATCTACCGTGGGAATTCACCTCAACTACCTTTTCCGCAGTCCACAAACCACCACAAGCCAAAGCCGACGCAGCACTGGACGTGTTATATACGATGGTCCATTGCTTTCAGACTGAGAATGCGGAGATCCTGTTCAGTATCACCGCTGACTCCAATGAAGCTTAAAATAAACGTGTATTATGAATGCAATCCGAACGTCCTTGCGCCAAGGGGGATGGTAAAACTCTTGATCATTGCTCTACAACATTAAAGGTTGCTAATCGGTCGTTTCCTTCCCCTCGTTTCGGCCAGTCTAGGCATCTGTTTGGGTGTCTTCTGTCGGCTTACATATAGTGATTGGAGCATGAGATACCAAAGTAAAGTGTAATGTAGTAGCGGTGTGAAGATGCCCAGCGTCCATTTCCAGAGTGTTTCGAGTCACTGAACTGGAACGTGATCAAGACCACTTGATGCAGCTTGAACGAGTACATCTCAGTACTGCTCAATTTCATCCAGAAATACGCTGTCGATTCCGTTTTATCAACCACAGTTTACATCAATCTTAACCAACAATCGCTGATGTAGAGGGAGATGTACGCTCTGCTAATGCCCAGATCCGAGGAATTCAGGACCGGTGATCCTCGAGTGTACAGAGGTCCAATCATCATCTCTGCAAGGATGCAAGAAGAGATTTCTGTAGCAAGCTTGATGCTCAATTAAATCACGAGGGTGCCAAGTGAACACACTTCCACCTTGCAGCGTCTGCCCCTTACATCGTGATGGATGTCAAATCTCCATCCAGAAATGTAAACTTAGAGGAAGCTGCTAGCGCGGGGGGAATACCTGGGTGAGTTCTGATATCGTGCGACATTTAACTGGCACAATCTTCGCTGCCATTATTAACATCTCACTTCAACATACCACGACCCCATCTGCTTCAAGGAAACTTACATCAGTCCAGTCACTAAATAAAAACAAAATGCCCTGTCTCTGAAATGCCGCCCAGCACCTTTAACATCAACCATTATAAAGTGCATTTAAAGAATGGTAATATCCCACGTCTGCACCGCTCTGAAGGATAATCTTTACTCCCTGTAATTTGCCACAAAATGGTTTATGGATCATCCCAACTCTCTTGCAATCCATCCAGCTTCTGATCCCCTTGATAACAGCAATATATGTGTAGGAATGCTATTCGGTAATACAGGTTCATTGGCAACACCCTAGTAAAGAATGAGCTCAGCCGTAAACATCTGAACCTTGGCTTTAGGGTCTCCATCTGAAGCGTCTTCTTGAATTTTTTGAAGAGGGTACCAGGGAAATTGATGAGGGTAAAGCGGTGGATGTTATCTATATGGACTTCAGTAAGGCCTTTGACAAAGTTCCACATGGAAGGTTGGTTAAGAAGGTTCAATTGTTGGGTATTAATGGTGGAGTAGCAAGATGGGTTCAACAGTGGCTGAATGGGAGATGCCAGAGAGTAATGGTGGATGGCTGTTTGTCAGGTTGGAGGCCGGTGACTAGTGGGGTGCCTCAGGGGTCTGTGTTGGGTCCACTGTTGTTTGTCATATACATCAATGATCTGGATGATGGTGTGGTAAATTGGATTAGTAAATATGCAGATGATACTAAGATAGGTGGTGTTGTTGATAATGAAGTATATTTTCAAAGTCTACAGAGAGATATAGGCCATTTGGAAGAGTGGGCTGAAAGATGGCAGATGGAATTTAATGCTGATAAGTGTGAGGCGCTACATCTTGGCAGGACAAATCAAAATAGGACGTACATGGTAAATGGTAGCGAATTGAGGAATGCAGTTGAACAGAGGGATCTAGGAATAACTGTGCATAGTTCCCTGAAGGTGGAATCTCATGTAGATAGGGTGGTAAAGAAATATTTTGGTGTGCTGGCCTTTATAAATCAGAACATTGAGTATAGAAGTTGGGATGTAATGTTAAAAATGTACAAGGCATTGGTGAGGCCAATTCTGGAGTATGGTGTACAATTTTGGTCGCCAAATTATAGGAAAGATGTCAACAACATAGAGAGAGTACAGAGGAGATTTACTAGAATGTTGCCTGGGTTTCAGCACCTAGGTTACAGAGAAAGGTTGAACAAGATAAGTATTTATTCTTTGGAGCGCAGAAGGTTAAGGGGGGACTTGATAGAGGTCTTTAAAATTATGAGAGGGATAGACCGAGTTGACGTGGATAAGGTTTTTCCATTCAGAGTAGGGAAGATTCAAACAAGAGGACATGATTTGAGAATTAAGGGACAAAAGTTTAGGGGTAACATGAGGGGGAACTTCTTTACTCAGAGAGTGGTAGCTGTGTGGAATGAGCTTCCAGTGGAAGTGGTGGAGGCAGGTTCGATTTTATCATTTAAAAATAAAACGGATAGGTATATGGACGGGAAAAGAAAGGAGGGTTATGGTCTGAGTGCAGGTAGATGGGGCTAGGTGAGAGTAAGTGTTCGGCACGGACTAGAAGCGCCGAGATGGCCTGTTTCCGTGCTGTAATTGTTATATGGTTATATGGTTATATGGTCTTTAATGCTTCCTGACCGGCAGACATGAGTAGTTTACAAATGGTCATAGTATTACTTCACCACGACACCACACACCAGTGATACTCAGTGGTGTTCATTCAATCCCTCTCACTTCTTCTTGTGCACCAACAACTGTGAACACATACAATGCCAAATTGATATGTGTTCACCGATACCATTGGTGTCGACAATATTGATTCACTATAATGAGAGAAAATGTTAGAAGGAGGGCAACAATCATCTGTATTCTGTCATGGAAACAACGTTAACTGATAAGGATGACAGAGTTGGTCAATGACTTAAGCAGGCGGGAGGTTGCACACGTCCTATGTTCATCAACGAGCCTACTCTACACATTGTCCGGAACTTCGGGTTCCTGGGCATCCATATCATTTGCAACCTATCCCGCTCCTTTACCACTGAGGCGGTCATAAAGAAAGTGCATCAGTGGATTTTTTTTCTTAGGTTCCTGAGAACATATGGCGATGGCCACGAGGATACCGGCGAAATTCTACGATGCTCCATCGGTGACATTCCAACGGGTCTGCCAAATGTGCCGGTCATAAACGCCTGAAGGATCAGAGTACAGTTTATCATAATGTCTTCACTTCCTTCAATCCAGTTCAATATCAAGGTACATTTCACCAGAAGGCCAGAAGTATCGACAAGGATTCCTACTATCCCATTACCTTATCTCTTCGACTTTCTCGGAGAAGATGCAGGAGCTTGAAAGTTCGGATTGCCAGGCTTAAGAATAGCTTTTTTCCTCACTACTACCTGATTACTGAAATAATATCGTATTTTGCAGCCCCATCCGGGATATGCCGCTACATATCTTATTCATAACGTTCCCTCATTCCGTTAATCCGCTGTTGTACTCTAATGTGCCCTACATCACAAAAGTTGTTCCACACCCTGCACCATTCTGCTGCTTCGCACTAACCGCTGTATATATTGTAGCATGAAAATACGTAAATTATTTGCGTTGTGAGCTTCGTGTGAACAACGACTTTCATTGCGCCCTGGTGAGTTTGACAATAATCTATTTTAAATCTGAATTTTGAAATCTACGAGACAGCTTCCAATTTTTCCGTCTGGTGCTGGTGTATCCACTTGGCGTGCCAATATTTTCTTACAGTTGATCCATATTGATATTTATTCCAAGTTCCCAGGAGTAAATATCGTTTGTAAGAATAAATATCAAGTTCCCAGGAATAAATATTACCAGCAATTTATCCCAGGCCAGTCACATCAAAGCAATGACCAACGAAGCACAGCTGCCTGTTTTATTAGAAGGCTTAGGAAGATCGGCCTGTCTGCAACAACCTTCACCAACATCTAGAGATGCGCCATCGTAACCTTCTTATCGGGATGAAACATGGCCTATGTTGGGAACAGTCTCCCGGCAGGCCGCGCGCGGCGGAAATGTCTCCAGGCATGTGGCGGTTCCAAAATCGGGCCTGGCTTGCCTGCTGCGGAACAGAAAACAGCCCTGTAGACGGACCTCCAGCAAGCCCGGCCTCTGCGAGCCAATGAAGACCGGGAATAGGAGGGAATGATGGAGGGAGTTGGCAACGGCGGCGAACGTTGGACAAATGTTTCGGTAAGAAGATTACCTTTCTCGCCCTCAAGATCGGCTGCGGGTGGCGCCCCTCGGCTAACCAGTTTCTAAAGAGGCTCCGACAGGGCCTTTACGGACAACTGCAACTGGGACTGTGAAATAGCGCCAAAATGGCGCTTCTGCCATATGCAATCATTGGGCTGTACTATACACTCTGTACTAACTGGGTGATATCGCTTATATATAGTGATAGTCTTGCTGATCTGCATGTAAAAACATAACTTCATTGTAACTTGGTACAAGTAATAATTTAGAAACAATTGTACCATTGAACAGCAACCAAGACCCCAAGAAATTACATTGCGTTAGGGATCTAGCCTAGACCATCACGTAATCAATGAGAATAACTGGCCAAAGAAACACATAATAGACAGAAGTCAATCTCTGCAAGCCTAGCCCTAACCCTAATTCAAATTTTCAGTATCTGTGTGTTTTCGGTAACTTCCGACAGTAACCTTCTTTGAGGTTGTTGCCAGAAAAATGATTGATGGAGGTTCAGAAGATCACTTAACTGTTGCATGCCTCAATGGAATGCTGACAAACGACAGTCTTCGCTTTATAACTAGTTAAAGGTATACTGAACGTGAAGATACATTGTCTATTCTGGATCATAAAAATCACGTTAAGCCTCACATGTTGTTGGCGCAGAAGGCTGTGTCATAGATTCATAGAATCATAGAGTGACACAGCTTGGAAACAGGAGCTTGCAACTTGCCTACACCGGTCCACGTGCCCAGCGACACGGCCCATCTGCCCGCGTTTGGCCTCCATTCCTCCAAACCTACCCTGCTCATTTACCTGTCTAACAGTTTCTTAAACTTTGAGATAGTCCCTGCCTCAACTGCCTCCTCTGGCAGCTTATTCCATTCACCCACCGCCGTTTGTGTGAAAAAGTCATCCCTCAGATTCCTGCTAAACCTTATCCCCTTCAACTTAAACCTATGTCCCCTGGTCCACGATTCACCTACTCTGGACAAGAGACTCTGTGATCCACAAGAAGATCATATATGTCCATTGATCTTCTGACATGTAAGAGCGGGCAATTGCTTACACAAATATGTCGAATACCTCCGTTGAATTTGAATTTCCCACTATCAAAATTTGCTTCTCTATGAATCACACTGGAGACGTTACACTGTATCTTAATTACACCACTCAGCAATCATAACCTGTTTCGTCAATATGTTTGAGTGTCCTTTCCCACTCTTTCTAAATATTGTTCAATGATTGTGTACAAGAATATGCAGTGTCCCGCCAGAAACTACAATTATTTCAAGCTATTGCACAACACGTAACGTGGTTTCTGAATGTCAAACATGTTGCAACTCCGACTCAGCTGATTTATAAATTTAATCACACCAAGCAATCGATTGGTGAGCAAGGCCTGGCATATAACGATGAATACTTCGTGAGATAATTTAAGAGGGGAGTTAATTTGTGAGAAAGACACGATTTATTGCTTGTTTCATGATGCAATATTAAGTTGCGATTTTTTGAATACACATGGATGAACTTGTTCGATCATTTGATGTGTCACAGCAATGTTTTCCTAGCGATCGATCGACTATATCAGTATTCTTTGTCATGCATGACTCCGGAGTCAGCACACCCTTTGCGACTGAATCCTTGACTTCCTAATGCAACATCAATCACATCAATACAACTTGAAAACTTGAGATGCAGAGATAAGAACTGCTTATCTTCAAACTGAGGGAAATGTGTTTTTGCTCCTGCGATGGAACTGATCCCGTGTAGGCAGTGGATAGGCGACGTTGTGCGACGGGACCCTACCCCACACGACCAAACGAACCTCCCATAGGTTAGGACGTACAAGAATTGTCATCGTCCAACATACCTCACACACTCACATGTTTTACACACTTTGTCGGTACACGTGTCAAAAATAAACTAATACAAATAGCCACACATAATCGCAATAATGTTTTATTTAATTGTTCTCAATATTCTAGGTAACGCCGCAGGCCAGCCTCTCACAAATGCATATTGTTCTCTCTATGACTTATTTTTCGTTTTCAATCATCGGTGTTGCTTTGCATGCCTGCAATTTAAAAGTACGTTTTGTTGTCAGGATACTGGTAATCGCATTGCCTAAAAAGCAACAGGGAATAGGTTCAAGAATAAAAGTGCATTTATTAATTTCAAAATGATTTTAAAGAACGTTTAATAAGTACGGAGCCTCGTAATTAGCTGAAGAAATGCAATTACCCTCGCAGTTTTTGAAAAGCAGTCCAACCGACTGAGTGAACACACGCGATCATTCTGCATTACTATTTATAGCCCGACAATTGTTCTGAGATCACTGTATGCAACTTATGTCGGCAGTGATAACACGGAAAATACGGATAAACATCGTACACATAACCAAGTGAAAGCTGTTTCAAGAGCAGAGGGAGCATTTATTCAGTAATATGCATCAGAGGTGCAAAAACATGATTTCTTCATTACTCACGTTTCACTAATTGAGCTATTTGTCAGAGTGTTTATTGCACAACGCACCAGAATAACATTGTCCAAAGAAAATAAAGCTGGCATTTAATTTTGTCAAAGGCGATACATCAATGCAATGGTTATGTTTTCTTCTATTCACCCTTGGGATATCCTTGGGATATATGTATAGCGTAAATCGAAAGCAGGAGATCCGGGTGTCTATTGAACTAACCACACACGTACCTACTCCACGATTATGGGTCTGCCTGTCATTGTACTGGTAGAATATATTTTATATCCTATTTTTGCGGTAATTGGAATTCCTGGTAAGGCAAGGTTATAATTGATTTACTGTTTGGAAATAATTGTTCATGCATTTGAGACGACGACATGAATAACTCAGAGGGAAAGTCAAATTTGAATACAAATACATATGAGTAGAATTACCCTATGATGTTTTTGCAGGGACGTAATTATTTCGCAATGTTCTGGTCGATCATTCAGTGTTACACACCCAGCCATTACACCCAGGATATTTGAATAGGCTCCGGGAACTTGCGTAAAATATAGGAGTATGTTGTATATCGATCAGCATTGATTGGTAAATAACGCCTTTCTTTCGTTTAGAAAGGTATTATCACGAATGCACTTCAAAACAGGTACTTCGTGGATGTATTTGGATTGAAGTACCTCCAAGTAGATATTCAAGCGCGCTGTAAACCGATTTGGTCGAATAGGGAGATGAGAACACAACACTCTTTTGGGCTGAAGCAATTGGCAGTGGACGTTCTTGCCCGGTATGGCATTGCAAACCTGCCGGCATTATCAGGAAATTGAGCCAAAATGGGACTTTCTTGCATCAAGGAAAGACGACGTTATTGTATTGAATTCAAACCTACATATTTATTAACGATGAAATTGCAGCGGCGTGAATGTGCACCGTTTACGCGAGAGTTGGCTTTAAACGAAACTTGCGTTTGGCCATTATCTACTCGCAGTTCGCTGGTGACGAAATGATGGCTACACCCTGAGAGACGTCTGAATTTTCAACTTTATGGCTATTGCTATTGAGGTACGCTAGCATCATTCAATCAATCGGGCATTAGATATGACGAATATTACTTGTCCTTGGGATCCGCCAAGCGATCTTTTGTGTTGAATGTTTTGAAAATTAACATGGAAACGATGTGCCGATTTTTTGCTCCAAATAAGTAGTTAAAAAGATGTTTGCAGCATAATCTCACCCTCTTTATAATTGTTCCTCTGTGGAAATGCAGTATCCCTCAGATGTCCGTTAGTTACATGCATTTATGTGCAGCCATGACTACTGCATATATCTGTTTTGATATTTGAATTAATCCTGCATGGAATAAAAAAATTATACTTCTTAATTTTTTTTGTCATTCCATATATAACAAAATATTACTAATCTGTCTGCTTATCGGTTGCGTTAATTTTTTGATAATTTTGGTAGCATGGAAACAAAATATTGCAGCAGACCAATTGGAAACGGTTGCCATGAGATGCAACCGATTTACTTTGCCACCGATTATTTCGTCAGCAGGTGGAAACATTTATACAGGAACGGTTTGGAAAACTACGAAATTAATCAAGGAAAATGCTGCTTTTATTTGTCTTTCCATTACTTCTCATTACATTACTTCTCTTACGTGGTATTTGGGGGCATTCGTTAGACATGCTAGACCTTGTGTTGTAAAGGCAAGATTGAACTGTGTTGAATTCCAAAAGGCGTTGGTTCCAATTCCATTTAAGCTCAGGCGATACTTATAAGAAATGGTTTAAGGTATCACGAATTGGACCAATGGCGTCAATTGAGCACTAACGGCAAATATGTCTTGATAATTGAAGAAAATGCCTAGCTTTACTGTCAACAAATGAAGGCCATAACTTATTTCACAAAAATCTGGACAAAACCGCTACCCCAAACTCTGCTCAACGTCACTCAAGTTCACATCCTTTAGATAAAGAAAATGATGATGTACCTTGATGTACGTGAAAACAGTTCTATCAATTGGAATATCATATAGTAAGGCATGAACGTAAAGCAGTTTGATATTTACAGAAGAAATCTCGACCCGAATATTATTGTATTCACTATTAGAGTTATCGAGTCATAGTCATTCTGGAAACCGGCCCTTCGGCCCAACTTGCCCACACCGGCCAACATGTTCCAGCGTTACTCGTCCCACCTGCCAGCATTTGGTCAATATCCCACTCAACCTTTCCTATCTATGTACCTGTTTAACTGTGTCTTAATTGTTGGGATAGTTCATGCCTCAACGGCATAACCAGGTATTGAAGTGCACAGCTGCAGCAATTGAGAGGAGGAGAGTACAGGTGAATTCAGTAGGCATCAGGACTGGGAGTGTAGCGATTCATTTTGTCCGTGACGGAGAGCAAGACAGAGGAGGGATATTTGCAGATAGGTATAAGTCAGGCCAGTTACGGGGAGCCAATAATTGGGAGATGCGGGTATATTTAGGAGGAACGCTTGTTGTTCCGCAGGAAAAAAATACTTCTAGTTTGATGACTGATATAATGTTATGGTCAGTTAGTCAGCGGATAGTGTATTTTATAGAACTGAAGGTGCCTTGGCAGATGCTTAGATATGTGGAGTTGGCTGAAAGGAAAATGCTTAGATATGTGGAGTTGGCTGCAGAAGTTGGGCAACAAGGATGGAGAGCAAGAGTACGTCCGGTAGAGGTGGGTTGTAGAGGTTTCATAGTTAGATCAACCACGTCGACATTTGGAGAGCTATAAGTTCAAGGACAGAGTTTGCATCAGGCTGAAAAGCAAATGTCAGAGGCAGAAGGGTGGACGACAGATGGCGCAATGGGCTAAGTGTTCGGCTGGCAACCGGAAGGTAGCCGGTTCGAATCCCGCTTGGAGTGCATACTGTCGTTGTGTCCTTGGGCAAGACACTTCACCCACCTTTGCCTGCGTGTGAATGTGTGTGAATGTATGTGAATGTGTGTGAGTGATTGGTGGTGGTCGTAGGGGCCGTATGCGCAGATTAGCAGCCACGCTTCCGTCAGTCTGCCCCAGGGCAGCTGTGGCTACAGAAGTAGCTCACCACCACCGAGTGTGACTGAGGAGTGAATGAATAATGCGATGTAAAGCGCCTTGAGTATTAGAAAGGCGCTATATAAATCCCATCCATTATTATTATTATTAGAAGAGCAAGGCAGTCGGTGGATTTGGTGGAGAAGAAAGAGTGTCGGTTGGAAACGTATGGCATGCAGTATGTGTAATAATTTGTAATTGTAGTTTGTGCAAATGTATCCGGTCTTATGCAAGGGAGATATTTGTGATGTTACAAACTTAATGATGGACTAGGATTAGGGTAAAATTGGATTAGGTGTTTAGCATCTGTTAGAGTGAGCTAATTGGCTGTGGCTTCCTTTATTTAGTAGATACTGGTCGCATAATTGGTGAGAGCAGGTGTTGATGGAGGTTCTTCTGAGACGTCAGAACCAACT
Organism: Malacoraja senta; assembly: GCA_038087875.1. Taxonomy (NCBI): domain Eukaryota; kingdom Metazoa; phylum Chordata; class Chondrichthyes; order Rajiformes; family Rajidae; genus Malacoraja; species Malacoraja senta. Next base: position 381,791 of record JAXLNO010000033.1, on the reverse strand, counting down.
ATTGAGCCTTCCCGAGGTGTTGTGCGCCTAACTCCACGAAACACCAATGAAGTGAGGTGCAATGAAGAAGAGATAACCCCAATCATATACTTGCATCTACAGGATTCATTTTTTCTAAGAGTTAATTAATATGTAGGTAAATTTGTACTGCATTTGGAGACACTTATTGTAAGAATGTAATTAGTTATCTAATACTTTGGTTTTGGGCTTGGTTGTCTTACATTAGCGCATATCCCGGAGTTATACCTCAAGTACTTAGTGTTCTAATTGTAATTTTAGACTGTTGAATAACAGATCGCATCCAATGCCTGAGAAATTATTATTTACCGGTTACATGCTAAGCACAACATTAGAATATCACCTGGCACATTGCAGTGTCGATGTTAAGATCGATCGTTCAAACAGCATTGCAGAGGGAAATCTCCCACTCCAATGCGAAAACATCAACTTTAGACTCAGTTAAGCAATGACAAGAGACGGGATTTTTTAAAGTTAACATCCAGATTAAATCAGATTTTCTTTAGAAAGCCAACAACCTCCGGAAAGTAAAAATGCTGCATATCTGCCACATTGCGTTGCGTGATACACAGGTTAAAATATATTGGCCGTTTTTACATAGAACATAGGTTATCACAAGAAGGGACCACTGTTTGCGTCAAACATGATGCCTAGATCCACTGGTCTCAGCTGCCGGTAAGGGATTCATATCCTCCCATTCCATGCATAACCATGTACTTATTTAAAAGCTTCTTAAACGCCACGGTTGCATCTGCCTCCACCACCGCCCATGGCAACGTGTTAATGGCACCCACCACCCTTAAACGCCCCGCACATGTACATTAAACGTTCGTCCTTTCACCCGATTAATGTGCCCTGTGGTATTGGGCATTTCTACTCTGGGAAATAAACGTTTTTGGCTATTACCGAAAAGCGAAAGGCTTGGATACAGTAGATGTGGACAGGATGTTTCCACTAGTGGGAGAGTCGCGGACTAGAGTGGAGTATTTTAAGTTCCAGGGAACCACCATCTCCAAGGACCTTAAGTGGGGGGCTACCATCGACTCCACAGTCAAAAAGGCACAACAGAGGATGTACTTCCTACGGCAGCTGAGGAAACACAATCTGCCACAGGCAATGATGGTCCAATTCTATAAGGCCATCGTAGAGTCTGTTCTCACCTTCTCCATCATGGTCTGGTTTGGCTCAGCCACCAAGCACGACACCTGGAGGCTGCAGCGAATCGTCCGATCAGCTGAGAAGGTTATTGGCTGCAACCTCCCCCCCCCCATTGATGAACTGTACACTGCAAGGGCCGGGAAGCGAGCGGCAAGATCATCTCTGATCCCTCTCACCCTAGCCACAAACTCTTTGAATCACTTCCCACTGGAAGGCGACTCCGGACTGTCAAAGCTGCCCAGCCAGACATAAAACAGTTTTTATCCACGAGTAGTTGCTCTACTCAACAGCCAAAAATCTGTAGCCTCCCTTTCATCAGGTATTTTGTTGGTTCATATGCTTGATCAATGGTGTTTTATCATTAATGTTTTATTATTATTAATGTTTAGTGTTTTCTGAGTCATTCGTAACTGTCACTGTATGCATGTTGTTACTTGTGGGTGGAGCACCAACGCAAATTCCTTGTATGTGAATACTTGGCCAATAAACTTACTTACTTACTTACTTAAATGTCATAGCCATAGAATTAAAGGACGTTCCTTTAGGAAGATGAGGGGGAATTTATTTAGTCAGAGGGTGGAAATTCCATGTAATTATTTGCCACAGAATGCTGTGGATGCCAAGTCAATTGATATTTCCAAGACAGAGATAGATAGATTCTTGATTAGTACGGGTATCAGGAGTTATGGGGAGGAGAATGTGGTTAGGAGGGAGATATAGATCTACTCAGATGAGTGAGTTGCGGAATAAACTTGATGGGCCGAATGGCCTAAATCTGCTAAGATCAAGATGACCTTATGATTCTATATCCCACGGTATCTACTGCCCACATGTTTCAATAGACTTATATCATTTCTCCTCACCCCCTAACTCTTCATCCATCGTATAAAATATTTCCACGATACAGTCCCACGACCCGGAAGTGTATGGAAAGGAAACTTACGAAAGGAAAAAAAACGACGAACACGTTGTTGTTTCAGCAAACCTGCATTTCCGGAGCAATGTAAAATCAATTAGCAGCGAGTACACAGACTTTCGTATTCATCTCTGAAGCTTTTTACATGGGTTTGAAAAACAAACTTAGAGAGAGTAGAGCGAATAAAGTTATATTGTAGTAAAAATACAATTTCATTGCCATTCTTCGTGTTATCTTGTATAAATTATTGATCATTACTTTTTTGCAGCTAATTTGGCGACAATTTTCATCCTATCATCAGGAAAGTGCGGTCTCTCCAGATGCATCACACTATATCTGAGTTGGATGGCAGTAGCTGATCTAATGTTCTTAATACTCGGCACAATTCATTATCATATTAAAATGGTACATCTTCCATATTCATTCCTGAATTACACTCCAGTGTGCAGACTTAACTTATGTCTCATGTACATTTCTATTGATTGCTCTGTCTGGTTAACTGTCGCTTTTACCTTTGATCGTTTTGTTGCAATTTGTCTGCAGACGATTCGTTCAAAATATTGCCTCACAGCGATTGCATCAAAGGTGATGACAGTGCTTGGTGTGTTATGCATTTTAGAAAATATTCCATTCTACTTTCTTTATGAACCTCGCGAAATAATTGACGGAGTTCCGTGGTCTTGTATTGTGAAATCAAGTTTCTACACCTCAGACCTTTGGATTGCATACCTATGGTTAGAAACAATTTTTACCCCATTTTCGCCATTTCTGTTGATTGTCCTGTTTAATTCTTTGACCGTAAGGAATATTATATTGACCAACCGAGTCAGGAGCAAACTCCGAGGAACGAACAGTGATAAGAATGAAACCGATCCAGAGATACAGAATCGAAAAAGATCAATCATTTTATTGATTACAATATCTGGTAATTTCATCCTACTGTGGATGGTAACATTTGCGTGCTTCGTCTGTGTGCATTTCACCGACAACACATTTACAGAATCTAATTACACCAATTCTTTCACCATTGCGGAAAAGGTCGGCTACATGCTAAGGTTTTTGAGTACTTGTACAAACACATTAATTTATGTAGTATCGCAGCGTAACTTCAGAGAAGAATTGAAAAGCATGATCGTGCGTCCATTTGCTTTCATTGTAAACCTATTCCAATAAGTTGCGTGACTTTGTAACACAACGCGACTTAGTTCAATGCAATGATTAGCCATGAAGTCCGTTCTCCGCTTACATTCAGGTTTTCAACACAAGTAATATTTCATTTCCATTATCTCTTTGTAAAATAATCGTGGAAGTTATAATGTTCATTCGATGTTAAACAGAAACCTACATCGCAGACAATAAAGGAAGATTTCCGAATATGTAATAAAACAATGAAAGGAAATACGTATGTTGTGCTTGGACTGGGTTCGTGACAAGGTTGATAAAATCAATCTGCACAGGTGAAGGTGGCAGCCCCAATGCAGTCACGCGTGTTCCGGGGAAAGCGCTACAAATCCATGTGCTGCGCATTCCAGTAATTCACCCTCACGTTACTACTTCCCCGTTTGTCCAGTTTACATATGTGTCAATGATTATTGTATCATCCTTCTTACAGGTGTCTCCCATTTTCCGATTTATTTTATGCCTTCTCTTAGTGCTGCCGTTCGGAAACCTGTAAAGACGTCCCTCGAGTATTTTTTCCCTTTAGTTCTTTCTGAGCTCTACCAGTTTCGTAATTTTCCAAGCAAAATTGTTCCACCTTTCATTCCCTATCCTGTGCCCATTTTATTTTGCGACTCGTGTTTCCCTTTTTCAACATCAACGGGTATACTTTATAATCACTGTAAATTTGCACGTTATATGTTTTTCACCAGTCACTTGCTCTTTCTGGCCAATCAAACTGTTCTATCAAAAAAAATACTGATGTTGTGCTACTATGCTGAACTTTACTCGGTTGGGCCCGACGCACGGTCCCTCTTGTGAGTGTTATCCTTACGTCATCACGTGATCCCTGATTCTCATGCTATTCCAGAGTTCGCAAATAAATTAAATCTTGTTTCAAGGAGTCATTATAAGTTCATAAGGGAATTAGGCCATTTGGCCCATCATGTACAATCCGCCATTCAATATTAGCAGATCTATCTACCCATCCTAAGCTAATTTACTTGTCGTTCTCCCCATAACCCCTGATACCCGTAGTAA
>JAXLNO010000033.1:252500-372500 GCA_038087875.1 Malacoraja senta | reverse complement strand
CAGTTCAAGCGTGATTCGTGAACACGTTGCATGTGCCTGTGTTATACATTAAACACATACGTGATGATACAGCTTGTGTGATCGCATATTCTTGATTTGGTGTTACATATAGCTCACAATGGCAGGCACAAAATGTCATCTCAATGAGCAGTATTGAGATTCTCAAACAAATCCGTTTATTCAAGGCATTAACCATGTATACTGCGAACCCTTCTGAGAGAATCCAGAGTGTTCAAACGATTCATAGCACCTACAGGCTTCAATCTCTAAATGCTACCCATATCCATTTGAGACAAGGCATTGCTCCATTTTAGAAAGGGAAATCATCTCACATCGAATTCAAGTTAAACCTCTTTCGATGATGAGTTATATTTTAGTTTGCTAAAGAAGCAATGATAGCAACATGAACTTTACCATGTAGTGCCCATTTATTGCGCCTGGTGCGCCTGACCATGGCTTTCAGAAAGCAGATTCAGAATGCCTTCTCCCACGAAGACACATAATATACTCGTGCTGTTGAATCGCAGATGCATGCTTGAAAATACAAACGTTTACTTGTAATTATTATTCTCCAGTCAGTGTCGATAAGTTGTTCCCTTTGCATAAAGGACAGCCACTTTGCCTTTTGTGAAGTTGTTTTACGATACCGTTGACTTTTACATAAATTCCCACACCAGATAAATCTTAAATTTCTCTGTGATTTTTAAATCGTATCTAATTTCTCCCGTTCTCGACAGTTCTGTTCTCATCTTTCATTTTGAACGTATTTATTATTGTTCTCTGTTCGTTACTCTCCGTAATATTTTCCTCTTCAACTCATCCTTCCATGTAAAATGTTGCTCTACTTTGCTGAACTCTTCGACATCCTGATGCCTCCTGCTTCCCGCTTCATTGGTAACTACTGTCAACCTTTTCTTGTTATATTGCTACCATTGACCTTTCTGTTTGACTTGGACTTTCCAGCTTACTGTTGGACTTACGGCCTTTTTGATTCCAGCGTTCACTTTTTTTCTAATAATGATAACTACTGCCCATTTACACTATGCCTTTTGATTTAGTGTCCGATTTAACAATAGCCAAATTCAGTCTCATTTCACCCAGTCTAAAGAGGGTCTCAACACGAAATATCGTCTGTCTGTTTCCTCACTAGATGCTGATTCAGCCAGTGAGTTCCCCAAGGAACATGTTTTGCTCAAGAATCCAGCATCCAGAATTTGAATGGATAATAACTTTAAATATGTTCTGTACCAATCTTTTATGGAGAGTTCACAGTTTGCTAATTCTCCGCTCGCTGGAAGATTATTACCTAGCCACTTCTCGTTGCACGGAACATGATCTAAGCAGCCCACTCCCCCAATGGAGTCCAAATATGTTGATAAGAATATCCATGTGCTGTGCATTCCATTCATTTATCGATCACGTTACCACTACCTCGTTTGTCCAGTTTACATAGGTGTCCATTATTATTGTGTCATCCTTCTTACAGGTGTCTCCCATTTTCCGATTTATTTTATGCCTTCTCTTAGTGCTGCCGTTCGGAAACCTGTAAACAAGTCCCTCGAGTATTTCCCTTTAGTTCTTTCTGAGCTCGACCAGTTTCGTAATTTTCCGAGCAAAATTGCTTCACCTCTACTTCACTATCCAGTGCCCATTTTATTTTTCTACTAGAATTTCCCCTTTTCAACATCAACGGGTATTCCATATAATCACTGTGAAATTGATAACCCGTGATGCACATTATATGTTTTTCACCAGTCACTTGCAGTTTCTGACCAATTAAACATTTTCACCAACATGAAATACTGATGTTAAGCTTCTATACTGAACTTTACTCGTTGGGCCCGACGCACGGTCCCTCCTATCAGTGCTATCCTTACGTCATCATGTGATCTCTCGTTCTAATGCTCTTCCCGACTTCGTAAATAAATTAAATCTTGTATCAAGAAGCCGTTATAAGTGCATGAGGGAATTAGGCCATTTGGCCCATCAAATACACCCCGTCATTTAATATTAGCAAATCTATCTCTCCATCCAAACCCAATTTTCTTGCGTTCTCCCCATAACCCCTGACATCTGTACTAACCACGAATCTATCTATCTCTGCCTTGAAAATAACTATTCACGTCCTGCACAGCCTTCTGTGGCAATAAATCCCACTGCTTCACCACCCTTTGACGAGAAATAATCCGCCTCATCCCCTTCCTAAAGGAACGTGCTTTAATTCTGAGGCTGTGACCTCTGGCCCTCGTCTCATCCACTAGTGGAAACATCCTCTTCACATCCACTCTATCCAGGCCTTTCACTGTTCGCTAAGTTTCAATGAGGGCCTCCCTCATCCTTCCAACCTCCAGTTAGCAGTGGCCCAGTACCGACAGATGCTTGTCATATGTTAACCCACTAATTCCTGGATCAATTTTCATAAACCTCCTCTGGACCCTCTCCAGCACAAATGTGGCGTAACCAGCGCCTTATAAAGCCTCAGCAGTACATCCCTGTTTTTTTTAAATTACATTTCTCTTGAAATAAATGCGAGCATTGCATTTGCTTTCCTACTACTGATTCGACTTGCAAATTCACATTTCGGGAATCGTGCACCAGCACTCCCAAGTCCCTTCACGCCTCCGATTTCTGGACTCTCCCCATTTAGAAAATAGTCGACGTCTTTACCAAAATGCATGACTCCACACGTTGCTATGTATTCCATCTGGCATTTCTCTGCCCACTCTCCCAACCCGTCTAAGTCCTGCATCCTCTTCGCGTATTTTCGCATTATATGCAAACTTGGCATAAATTATCCTGTATTCAGTATGTTCCCGTGTAATAGACTTATCCTTCTTTGGTTAACGTCCACCTAGTCCAGGTCAATTATATAGAGATGGACGCTGCTTACTCCATACATGGATCTCGTCTTCCATAATGTCCTGGAGGGCTCGTGACTTAGATTTGAATCATGGATTAGGGCGCCACGGTGGCGCAGCGATAAGGTTGCTTCCTTACAGAAACAGAGACCCGGGTTCGATCCCGACTACGCCTGCTGCCTGCACGGAGGATGATCGTTCTTCCCGTAACCTGCGTAGGTTCTCTCCGGGATGTCCAGTTTCCTCCCATATTCCAAAGATTTAAGGGTTTGTACATTAATTGGGATGGTATAAATGAATAAATGTAAAATTGTCCCTTGTTTGTGCGGGATGGTGTTAATGTGCGGGGCTCACTGGTCGGCACGGACTCGGTAGGCCGAAAGGCCAGTTTCCGCGCTGTATCTCTAAACTAAGCTAAATTAAATTAATAAATATTGGCATAGTATATTAGTTATAGGCAACCTGAGTCTTATGTAGTTATTTCTTGATTAGTACGGGTGTCAGGGGATAAGGGGAAGAGGCGGGAGAATGATGTTAGGAAGCAGAGTAGAGTAGAAGGAAAGATATGCAAACAAATAATGATGATGAACAGGCCATTGTCAGCTGTGGCCTCGGTGAAAGCGAATTCAGTAATGACTTTGCACTTTTCTCTGAGGTTTGCGATTCTGAATTGTATTTAGTGTAAGGCCCGACATTTCAATTGAGGCATCGTGTGCTTCCAAGTAACACGTTGTCTGACAGTATTATCTTAAAGAGTAGATACATTGATCTCATCATCGTATATCGATCGTTCTAGCTGGGGATGTGACGAGATATTGCTTATGTTTTCAACGGAAATGTAAAACATGACTTTACAAATTATGAATATCTCGGTTCTACGTGAGCAATTTGGTGGCGTCTGCAATATATTCCAATGTATTAAATGTATTTATTACTTATTCCAATTCAAAGACTAGCAGAACTATTTAAATGTTCGTTCCGTTGTGATTTATTTTTGCCATAATATTAGTGACGACAATCTATTAGATCTTTGCAATGTTTTTTCGAGATAGTGAGGATATATGTAATTCGTTATATTCGCTCTCTCTCACTCTCACTCTCTCTCTCTCTCTCCCCCTGCCCCCTCTCTCTCTGTCCCTCTCTCTCTATGTTTCTCTCTCTCTCCCTATCAATCTATCCAGCTAACTATCTACCTATCTCTTTCTCTCCCCCATTCTCACCCCCACCACCACTCTCTCTCTTTCTCTCTCTCTCTCTCTCTCTCTCTCTCTCTCTCTCTCTCTCTCTCTCTCTCTCTCTCTCTCTCTCTCTCTCGCTCTCTCTTCTCGCTCTCTTTCTCTCTTTATTTCTCTCTCACCCTCTCTCTCTCCCTCCCACCCCTCTCTCTCTCTCTCTCTCCCTCTCTTTCCCTCTCTCTCTATCTCTCTCTCTTTCTCTCTCTCTCCCAGCTATATTTAGCCGGGAAATATCTCAACCATTATGACAGGGAGAGAGACAATATATGTGTTATGCAATCTGTGGGTAAAATGAGAACATGTGTTCAAATACGCAGATAGAAATCTAGAAAATATGGGTTCACACAAAAGTTGCAAAACAGAAACTTAAACGCGGGAGCTTAATAGCCTGTCATAGTAACACTACATCTATGTTATCCCACTGCCGACACGGTGTCGTAACGGTAGAGCTACTGCCTTACAGGGCCAGCGAACCGGGTTCTATCCTTACTACAGGTGCTTATCTTTACGGAGTTTGTACGTTCTCCCGTAACCTTATTGATTTTATGCTTTGCATTTGCGCAATGTGGGATATGACCAGTAAGTCTGTAGATGTCTACAAAATGATGGTATTGTTCACAGTGAGGAAGATAATTATTGGCTGCAATATGATATTTGGTTAAAATGGCTGAGCAATGGTAGATGCAATTTAATCCAGATAATTGTGAAGTTATGTACTTTGGAAAGATTAATTAGCATAGGGCGTTTTTATTTTGCGTATAGGTATGGAAGTTCAATTACAGGGACCATGGGCAGGGAATGAGGAAGCTGCAGGAGAGTTTTGCCAGAACGCTGCCCGCATTAGTGGTTATCAACTCTAAGGAGATGTTTTAGAGAATGTTCTCTTTAACCTGCACCTTGCATCTCACTTTCACCTGGGACCTACTTGTCCTGTTAGTGACAGCTGAGAACGGCAGACATACGAAGACATCTCAACGAGCAGTGGCGAGTTTTTCAAACGTCAGTTTATTCAAGATCTTAATAGTTTCTACTTCGAAAAACCCAGAGTTCAGTCACTCACAGCGCCGACAGTTTTTTTTATAACTGATGATACAATGATTACATGTGGATTTTATTTGTTGTCATAATGCTTCAATGAACAAAGTATCCTTGTTGCCTTCCTTCCTTGTACCTCCTCCCCACCCTCACACCCGAATTATTTTAACCTTCGCCAGAGTTTTCCAGGCCAATTCTCCATCCAACTTTCGAAGTCTTCATCCCGCGGCATCCAGCTTTGTGAACTGTAACTATGGGAGCTGGCCAAAGGCTTCCCTTAAGTTTATGCCAATTACATCAAGTACACTGTGTCATCAATGCCTCATTGCCTCTGAAAGAGTGAAATAAAAAAGTCAAACATAATCTTCTGCAAAAAGCGACTGCCTTTGTCCAAGTAATCCTGACTTTCCAAGTGGACGGCTCTGTGCCACCGCTGCTGGAGACGTTAATCGGCGTCTGTAAATTGCCCATCAGAGCGCTCTCTTTTAGAACTACCGTGAATGGCCGGTAGATGGCGTGGACTCGGTGGGACTGTTTCTACGCTTCATCTTTCCATCAATGTAATCAACACACATCTTCTTCGATCCGATCCAATAACGTCACTATCACTGATATCTGACTGTTACACCTGCTGTTACACCTGCATAACTATATCACATGTGCTGTTCTTCAGCAATCCAGAGCAGAGTAGAAATGCGGGTCGCAGATGAGACGTGAGTGGGGGGATCAATTTATGACATCACCGGGGTAACCACGTCCACTGAAGAATAAGGACAAACTTGGGAGTCCTCAACTAGAAAGCCTCGTCCTGGGAGCAGATGTGGCGGAGACGGAGTTTAGAGGATAACGTCCTTGCAAGAGGCAGTGTGGGAGGAAGGGTAGTCCGGATAATCGTGGCACTCGGGAGGACTTCAGTAAACATCAATCGTTAGTCTCTCCCCTCTGATGGAGATAAAATAACAAGTAAAGGGGAAATAAGTGGCAGAGATAATCCAGATGAATTTGAGGGACGGTGGATCTTAGTGGTAAAGGGCATGAAATCAACGAAACCTTCACGGATGCAGTCGGCAGTCCCGATGCAGACATAAATACAGCGGTAAAAGGGTTGGCGGATGGGGCCAGAGTACAAATGCAACAAGAATTGTCGAACGTAACCGAAAAAAGGCAGACATAGCTGGTGCCCATTCGAATGTACGTGGCATCCATTCACGCATTGAGTACACGCTTGACGTGGACAGAGTGAGAGGAGTCCAAAGTTGGCCAGGGCGCGGAGAAATTCCACCAGCGTAGGAGATTGTTAATAGAGGGACATTGAATGGGTCTCTGATCGAGGATGAACCGGGGGGCCTTGAGACAAAGTGAAGGATGGAGGACGGAAGGGACTGGACGTGCATGGTAAAAATTTGCATCGGATGTCTAGCAGCTGAAAGTTATTGAAGAAATAAAGGGTGCCTGAGTTGCCTTGGGCGTAGGTGGGAATGCAACGGACAAGGAGGGATGGGATAGAATCGAGGAAAGTGGAGATGAGTTCAGCGGAACAGGAGCAGGCAGAAACAATGGGTCTGCCAGGCCAGCCTGCATTGTAGATTTTTGGGTGGTGATGGAAGCGAGCATTGGGGAACATGGTGGAGGTTATGGATAGCAGATCGTCAGAGGCGGTGAGATCAGAAACAGTCTGGGAGAGGATGGCCTGGTGATCGTCTGTGTGGTTATAGGCAAATGATACTTTTCCCATCAGGTAAAAGGTATAGAAGTGTCCAACACGCACTCCACTATATTCAGGCAACTGAACCAATCTCCCACAACGGGAGAGCAATATTAAACTACTACCTATCTCTTTGATTCTCCGGCTATCCTTGATCCGACTTTGCTAGCTCCACATTGCACTAAACGATATTCTCTGATCATGTAAGAAACACTGTAAATTGATTACGCATTGTCTTTCTACTGACTGGTTAGCACGCAACAAAAGCTTTTCACTGTACCTCGGTCCCCTGTACAGTCCCCAGAAGCCTATGGAGACCGTCAATGGATATTTTTAAGGCCAATATAGATAGATTCTTGATTAGTACAGGTGTCAATGGTTATGAGGAGAATGCAGAAAAAAGGGGACTGGGAGGGAATGCAAGGTCAGCCATAATTGAACGACGGAGTGGACCTGATGGGCCGAATGGCCTGATTCAGCTCCAAGCACTTATGAACTAATGAACTGATGAACGCGAAGTTGTTGGGGCCGGCATCATGGAGCCCTCTGCATGGAACAGAGCCTGGAACCGATGTGAGCCGACAGATCCGGCCCGCTAATGTCCGGTTGTGAGGGAAGGAACGGTGGAGTCAATGGCACCGGCCCGCCGGCGGACGGAGTGTGGGGGTAAGGTCGTCAGTGGCGTGGACAGGCACAGCGGGATCGACGGGGGAAGCTGTGCAGGTAGGTGGAGCTTCACCGTCAGGAGGTTCGGCCTGGGAGTGGTGTCTGACGCCGGCTGCAGCTTCGACCGTGGGGGGCCTCAGAGTGTGTTTAGTTCTACGTTAGTCCACTTTCTAGTCCAATCCAGACAAAATTTGGACAATTTACAGACGCCCATAAAACCCACACAACTTTAGAATGTGGGAGGGAACCGGGGCACATTGAGCAAATACACGACATATCAGGAATAACTTGTAAGTTCTACAACGACTGCACACAAGCTCAGAATCGAACCGGGATATTTCGCCTTGCGAGACAGCAACCGTACCAGCTTTCTTGGGCTGAAATTGGCACTGTTTGTCACTGCATGCAGGTTGTAATTCAATATATTGTTGTTTTATGGGAAGGATGTAGAAGAGAAATGGAGGACATTTAAAGGTGAAATTTTAACAGTACAGAATCTTTATGTACCTGTTCGGTTGAAAGGAAATAGTAAAAATTGGAAAGAGCCATGGTTTTCAAGGGAAATTGGACACTTGGTTCGGAAAAAGAGAGACATCTACAATAATTATAGGCAGCATGGAGTAAATGAGGTGCTTGAGGAATGTAAAGAATGTAAAAAGAATATTAAGAAAGAAATTAGAAAAGCTAAAAGAAGATATGAGGTTGCTTTGGCAAGTAAGGTGAAAGTAAATCCAAAGGGTTTCTACAGCTATATTAATAGCAAAAGGATAACAAGGAATAAAATTGGTCCATTAGAGAGTCAGAGTGGACAGCTATCTGCAGAGCCAAAAGAGATGGGGGAGATACTGAACAATTTCTTTTCTTCGGTATTCACCAAGGAGAAGGATATGGAATTATGTGAGGTAAGGGAAACAAGCAGAGTAGCAATGTAAACTATGAGATTCAAAGAAGAGGAGGTGCGGACACTTTTGAAAAATATGAAAACGGATAAGTCTCCAGGTCCTGACAGGATATTCCCGAGGACATTGAGGGAAGTTAGTGTAGAAATAGCAGGGGCTATGACAGAAATATTTCAAATGTCATTAGAAACGGGAATAGTGCCGCAGGATTGGCGTACTGCGCATGTTGTTCCGTTGTTTAAAAAGGGTTCTAAGAGCAAACCTAGCAATTATAGACCTGTTAGTTTGACGTCAGTGGTGGGCAAATTAATGGAAAGGATACTTAAAGATAATATATATAAGCATCTGCATAAGCAGGGTCTGATTAGGAACAGTCAACATGGATTTGTGCCTGGAAGGTCATGTTTGACTAATCTTCTAGAATTTTTCGAAGAGGTTACTAGTGAAATTGATGAGGGTAAAGCAATGGATGTTGTCTATATGGACTTCAGTAAGGCCTTTGACAAGGTTCCTCATGGAAGGTTGGTTAAGAAGATTCAATTGTTGGGTATTAATGGTGGAGTAGCAAGATGGATTCAACAGTGGCTGAATGGGAGATGCCAGAGAGTAATGGTGGATGGCTGTTTGTCAGGTTGGAGGCCGGTGACTAGTTTGTCAGGTTAGATGGGTGCCTCAGGGGTCTGTGTTGGGTCCACTGTTGTTTGTCATGTACATCAATGATCTGGATGATGGTGTGGAAAATTGGATTAGTAAGTATGCAGATAATACTAAGATAGGTGGTGTGGTGGATAATGAAGTAGATTTTCAAAGTCTACAGAGAGATTTAGGCCATTTGGAAGAGTGGGCTGAAAGATGGCAGATGGAGTTTAATGATGATAAATGTGAGGTACTACATCTCGGCAGGACAAATCAAAATAGGACGTACATGGTAAATGGTAGAGAATTGAGGAATGCAGTTGAACAGAGGGATCTAGGAATAACTGTGCATAGTTCCCTGAAGGTGGAATCTCATGTAGATAGGGTGGTAAAGAAAGCTTTTGGGGTGCTGGCCTTTATAAATCAGAGCATTGAATATAGAAGTTGGGATGTAATGTTAAAATTGTACAAGGCATTGGTGAGGCCAATTCTGGAGTATGGAGTACAATTTTGGTCGCCTAATTATAGGAAGGATGTCAACAAAATAGAGAGTACATAGGAGATATACTAGAATGTTGCCTGGGTTTCAGCAACTAAGTTACAGAGAAAGGTTGAACAAGTTAGGTCTTTATTCTTTGCAGCGCAGAAGGTTAAGAGGGGACTTGATAGAGGTCTTTAAAATTATGAGCGGGTTAGTCAGAGTTCACGTGGATAAGCTTTTTCCATTGAGAGTAGGGAAGATTCAAACAAGGGGACATGACTTGAGAATTAAAGGACAGATGTTTAGGGGTAACATTAGGGGGGACTTATTTACTCAGAGAGTGGTAGCTGTGTGGAATGAGCTTCCAGTGGAAGTGGTGGAGCCTGGTTCGATTTTATCCTTTAAAAATAGATTGGATGGGTATATGGACGGGAAAGGAATGGAGGGTTATGGTCTGAGTGCAGGTAGATGGGACTATGGGGTGAATTTTTTATTTTTATTTATTTTTAATTTTTTTTTGATGTTCGGCACGGACTTGAAGGGCCGAGATGGCCTGTTTCCGTGCTGTAATGGTTATATGGTTATATAGATTGCTGACATTCATCTTGTTGAGCATCACCTCTGCTGCTCGCAAATACTGTGCGTAACATGCTCACCAGAGCTGCACACAGGACTATGCTGTATGTGAAGAATTCTCCCGACTAGAAACGTCACCCCTCTATCGATAGACACAAAATACTGAGCAACTCATCGCAGCAGAGAGCTTCCCTGGAGAACATGGATGGGCGACGTTGCGGGTCTGAACCCTTCATGAGTCTGAAAAAGGGTTCCTTTCGCCCTTGCATGTTCTCCAACAATGCTGCCTTATCCGCTTATTTACTTCAGCGTTTTCTATCGACATTCGTTATAAACCAGCACCAGCAGGTCCTTGTTATTACGTCACCCATCTCTGTTCCCGACTTGCTGCCTGACCTGTTGTGTTACTCCAACACGTTGTGTCTTGTTGGTAAATACGTATCTACGTGTCGTTGTGTTAAAGTACAGTAATTTACCCGTTGCTAAACTAGATTTATATCCAATTCTAGTACGATATCTGTGTTCATAATTTCACAGCTGTACAATAAAAGTGTTCTAGTTAACACGCAATGCCATGCTTGTCGATGAACGACTTCTGCCTGTAGACGATGCACCTACAGACTCCTCCTTCCGATCCTGTTCACTGATGCTGTGTGGATTTCTCATGTTCTCCCTGCCACCGCGGGGAATTCCCACGGGACTCCAGTTACTGCACGCCCCAAAGACGCAAGTAATTGACAGGGCAAATTGCCTCTATAATACTGCCCAGATTCAACTGGGCTGCTGATTCAATAGTGGGCATTTGAGTGACTCAGTAGGGAATAAATTAAATGAGCGTGCAGAGGGGAAAGGGAATGCAGACATTACCCTGACGCCCGGTATTGACACGATGGTGCAAATGGTGTCTAGAAAAGTCAGATGCAATGATATAATGTAGAAGGCAACTTAATTTAGAAACGAGTTTTCACTTTGAACACTTATATCACAACAAACACTTTATTGAATTGGAAATTAAAACGAACGGGCTCTTAATCACATGTATAAATTCCTCCCTGAATTTTTTCTGAGACACCCCATAAATAAACGTATTGATGCAAGCACTCAGAGACCTCAGCATATATCCGGATAGTTCCGCAATGGTAAATGGGTGGTTGTTATCTGTTGATGAAAGCTCCACGTTGAGGAAATTTACACTCAAGAAGCACACGAAGTTTACCATCCACAGTAGGACGAGGCTACCGGATATGGACAGCAATAGAATGATGGACTTCCTTCTGCTCTCCACCTCTTGATCCGTGCCGCCCTCGTCCTTCGTTTTCCCCCGAAGACCGCTCCTCACTCTGTTAGCGTGTATAATGTGCCTGATTGTCAGGGCGTTGAGGAGTATGATCAGCGAAATGGGTAAAAATGGGGTTAAAATGATTTCGATGGACAAAAGGGCTGGCCATAACGGTGAGGTGTAGAATTCTGGGGTTATGCTACAGGACCAGCCCACTTTGTTAATTATTTCTCGAGGTACGTAGGCAAAATATATAGGTATATTTTCAATAATACAGAAGATACATGTCAGCGCTATCACCAAAGCCGCAGTTCTCTCGGTGCAATATTTTGTTCGTAAATTCTGAGTACATATAGTGACAAATCGATCGAAGGTGAAGGTCACCGTTAACCAGACAGAGCAATCGATGCAAATAAAATTAAAGACAATATTCAGCTTACAAATTTGAGTTATGTTGAGGAATGAATAAGGAAAATAGCCATCTGAAATCTCGGAGAGAATTACCTCGAAGATCAGGACCATTAAATCAGCCACGGCCATGGATACCAGATAGCGGGAGATACATTTGGAGAGTCCACACTTTCCCCGGGAGAGAATTACGATTGCCATCAGATTAGCTGTAGGAAAGACGAAATTAAAATCACCAACATTCACTATTCCAGAAGAACATCAGTTTGACAGTTCTGCGAAGGTAAATGGAGTATATCAGACTGTCACCTACCCCTTGTACTCGTGTCGCCCACACATCTCTGATTCTGAAAACGACATCTGAAAGATGGATTTCGCAAACTAATAGTAAATAAAATGCAGTGGCCAAGGCCATGACTGGACTCGCGGCCTATCGCAGAACGATTGTTAAGAGGTTTGACAGCTATAGTGGATACATATCTATCGTGAATTCCATTCACCTGACCACAAAGGAATGTGCAGAGTAAAGAATATTAGCCGATTTGCTCATCACAGTCCAGCGCCAAACCTTATGCTATAACCTTCCATCTGCAGGCAGAATACAGCATCAACATAAAAACAAGAACAGTTTGATGATTACCGCAGTAGACAAATATTGCGTGTAAACATAAATCGCATCGAGAAGTTCTGTACACATTTCCGCGGTGAGGCGTGGCCACACTCGCGTTGCTCACCAGCAGATTGATTTCGCGATAAACATATGAATGCAAATACTGCATCCAATTCACGCCTCTGCTAAACTATATTTCCGAACGCGCTTGCGTAATAAAGCGTTTTATTTTTATGGCCCATTTCCCTCAACGCAAATTGACAGCAGGCGCACTGCTGCCTGACAGCTGAGCGACCTAGGATCGACACTGGTCACTAGTGCTGTTTGCGCCTTCTCCCTGCGCTGGCGTAGGTTCAACTCCCTGGGTCATTGTTTGATGGATCGGTTGATGCAGCTTGGTAACAGGTCCCCGGCACACCGAGTCGTGCAGATCATCTATCACCCGTTCACACTGGTTCTATGTTATCCAACATTCGCATCCATTCCCTGCACACTGGAAGCAAATTATAAAATCCAGTTCACCTACAAACCAGGACGGGCTGTGAGAGAAATCTAGAGCGTCTGGACCTTTGGAATGTGGAAGGAGCCAGAGCCGACAGTTGAATCAACGCAATCAGCCGAGATCACGTGCAAATTCCACACAGGATCCCAGGTCAGGATCAAACTGTCTGTCTTGCGCTGTAAGGCAGCAGCTCTCCGAGCTCCGCTTATGTGCGGCATGGTTCTCCGTTGTCCTACCTGCGATACACCGCTGGCTGGTAGGTTACCTGTCCACATCATTTCTCGTCAGTGCATCGGGTCATGGCAAAACTTGGAGTAAATTGAGAAGAGCATGTTAACGGAAAATCAGCCGGTGTGTCCGATTGCAGTTGGTCGTGACAAAGACCAGATTGACCGAACTTGCCGCCCTCCCTATCATAGGGGCAGCATTCACTGCATTCGCTATCTATCCACTTCGATTTGGCGATGAAGTGTAATTACAGTCCGGTTTTTTTTCCACAGCGCTAATGGTGTCAGAAACATCCGCACCAGCTACAGATTGGTATCGTACATGTGTGGGTATCTTAATTCAGTGTGCGACGGACGGAACCGGTAAATATGAGCCGCACAGTGCTGGATCTGTAACTCAAGCAGTAATTAACAGCACAGATTGTTTCACCAGTAAAGGCGAGAGAGCGAAACCTGGGTACCGAATAACAAAGGGCTTACCAGGAATACCAACGATGACAAGGATAGGGTAGAAAATGTTCTCTACCTGGTTGACCACCGGCAGTTCCATGTCCAGATATAATCGACGTTTTCTGCCAGTAGTCTGACAGGTCGCTTGCTTTTAAAGTTAGCTGCATATTCTCCAGATAAATCATATGACTTCTAATCAAGGCAAATTAATTGGGATTAGTGTCAGTCAGTTAAACAAACAAAGTTAACCTCATCACGTTAGCTGCTGCTAAGTATGTTATTGCGCAATAACTGCCAGCATTGTTCTATAAAATTGATATTATATTACTCTATTACACAAAATAGGGAGAATTATAAGTAAGAACATATATTAATTAATCTATACGCATTCTCTGATTCCCACGTTAATGTAATGTTGAATTATCCACGCATATCCATATGCCGATCTAAAAGCTTCTTGCACATAACTCACATCTGCTTTCACCACCATCCCTGGTTGCTCGTTCCATGCACTCGCCACTACCTACAAAACCTCCTGACCGCGTATCTGCTTTAAATGTTGACCCTCTCAATTTAAACATATGCCCTCTAGTCCATCCCAGCAAGGACAAGTTTCTGACAGTTTACCTCATCTATGCCTCCCACAATTGTGTTTATTTATATCACGACTCTCTTCCCCCTTCAACATTCCAGAGAAAGCGATCAAAGTTTGTCCAACTTCTCCTTGTAACAAATACAGTCTAATCGAGGCAGAATTCCAGTAAAACACTTTTGCATCCATTCCAAAGCCTCCACGTCATTGCTGTAAGGGGCGCCCACAACGGCACACAACCCTGCAAATGAGGCCTAACCAAACTGTTGGAGAACAGCATCGTGACTTCGTGACATTTGTAATCATAGCGCGCCCAACGTAGGGAAGCATTCCATACGCCTCCTGTACCATGCTTTCTGTTTATGGTGCCACTTTCAGGGAACTAAGCATCTGGACACGAACACCAATCTTCATATCAGTGTTGTTAAGAGTCATGCCGTCAACCGTATCGTTTCGCCTTACATTGACCTCGCAAAAGGCAACACCTCCTAACTACCGAAATTTAAATCCATCTGCCACTTCCCCGCATATTTCTGCAGCTGACCGACATCCCACTGTGTAGTTTTACAACTTTCCTCCCGTCTCGCAACTTCAGCAATACCTGCTTTGTCTGCAGACAATCAGAATAACGTATCTACGTCTATATCTATCTCAATGCCTGCAGATGAAAGAGATAGGTATTGGCCAGTACGACCATGCCCCATCAGCTTCAATGAGGTTCGACTGTTTGAGAGCTTCAATTTGCTTAGCGTTAATATACAGTATGATCTGTGTGGTCCAAACACAATGATGGGACAGCTAAGAAGACACACTGAAGTCTACGTCCTTCAGAAACTGAAAACAATCGGTATGTCTCTGGTGACTCTTCCAAGCTTCTGCAGATGCATCAAAATAAGTAATCTGCTCTTTCGCCTCCTTCAAAAACCTTGGAAAGAACCCATTACTTCCAGCCACCCACTTCAACCTGACATACACTTATTTTTTCCTTGTCAGGTTTACGATCTCCTTGGGCTTGTTCAGAACCATGGACTGCCCCCCATGGTTCTGAAGTAGATGGCCTCATGGATTGTGGAGGCAATATTTGTGATATTTTAAGGATCACTTGAGTTAGTAGTGATTCCCCAAGATTGGTCAATTGCGGATATCACCCCGCTGTACATAAAGGGAGCAAAACAGAAGAGCGGAAACTATAGACCGGTTACCCTGGCTTCGGTGGTTGATAATATTTTAGAGTCAATTATAACGGATGAGGCTACCCAGCATTTGGACGTTCGCGATAAAAGAGGCCGACGTCAGCATGATTTTGTGAAGGGATGATCTTGTCTGACTAATCTGCTGGTGTTCTTTGAGAATGTTAGTAGCTGGACAGACAGAGGGGAGGCGCTAGATCTTGCTTTCCTAGAATTTCAGAAGCGCTTCGATGAGGTGCCGCACGTCAGGCTGCTCGGGAATATATGAGTGTCCATGTTATTAATGGGAAGATGCCAGCAAGGATAGCGGGTTGGCTGTGCGGCAAAGAGTTGCAATAAAATATGCTTTTCCAGGTGGGCTGCCAGTGACTAGTGAAGTTCCGCAAGGGTCGGTGCTGGGGCCGCTTCTCTTAACTTTCTATATTAATGATTTGGATAAGGGGATTGAAGGCTTCGACGTCTAGTTTGCAGATGATGATCATATAGGTGGAGGGTCAGTCAGTGGAAAAGAAGCAAGGACTGCAGAAGGACTTGGACAGGTTCGGAGAATGGACAGAGAAGTGGCAGATGAAATCTAGTATAGCAAAGTGCGGAGTCATGCATTTTGGTAATAATAATAAAGGCGTTGATTAGTTTGTAAATGGAGACATAATCCAGAAATCAGAGGTGCAAAGGAGTGCTGGTGCAGGACCGCCAAATAGTTAATTTACAAGTCGAATTGGTAGTAAGGAAAGCAAATTCAATGTTGGCATTTATATCAAGCGTATTGGAAAACAGAGACGTAATGCTGAGGCTCGATAAGGCGCTGGTCAGGCAGCATTTGGAGTACTGTGATCATATCTCAGGAAGGTTGCGCTGGCTCTGGAGCATATTCCAGGAATATGTGGGTTAGCAAACGATGAGCGTTTGACAACACTGGGTCACCACTCATTGGAGTTTAGAAGGTAGAGGGGGGACGTCATTGAAATTTACAGAATAATGAAAGGCACAGAAAGGTTGTTTCCACTGCTGCGAGAGTCTAGGACCAGAGGTCATCGCCTCAGAACTAAAGGGCTATCTTTTAGAAAGGAGATGAGGAGGAACTTTTTTAGTCAGAAGGAAGTTAATCTGTGGAATTCAGTGCCACGAGGGGCTGTGGAGGCCGTCAGTGGATATTTTTTAAGGCAGAGATAGCCAATTTCTTGATTAGAACGGGTGTCAAGGGTTATAGACAGAAGGCAGAAAATGGGATTAGGCGGCAGAGATCAGCCACGATTGAATGGCAGAGTAGGTCAGATGGGCCGAATGGCAGAATTCTACATCTATAACTTGTGAACGTACGTGCAACACCTCTCAGTAACTGTAATTGAAATCCATCTGTCATTTTCCCGTATATTTCTGCAGCTGACCAACATCCCACTGTGTAGTTTTGACAGCCTTCCTCCCTTCTCGAAACGTCAGCAATGATAGCTTTGTTTGCAAACTTAAAACCAACCTGTCGATGTCTACCTCACTGACAGCAGATGAAACAGATAGATATTGACATCAGTATGAACATGTCCCACCAGCTTCAATGATGCGGAAGTTCGAATGTTTGAGAGCTTCAATCTGCTTGGCGTTAATATTCTGCTAGTTCTGTGTGGACGACACACAATGAATCCACAACTAAGAAGACCCACTGAAGTCTCTACGTCCTTCGGGCATTGCGACAATTCGGTATAGATACATAGATACATAGAAAATAGGTGCAGGAGTAGGCCATTCGGCCCTTCGAGCCTGCACCGCCATTCAATATGATCATGGCTGATCATCCAACTCAGTATCCCGTACCTGCCTTCTCTCCATGCCCCCTGATCCCCTTAGCCACAAGGGCCACATCTAACTCCCTCTTAAATATAGCCAATGAACTGGCCTCAACTACCCTCTGTGGCAGAGAGTTCCAGAGATTCACCACTCTCTGTGTGAAAAGGTTTTTCCTCATCTCGGTCTTAAAGGATTTCCCCCTTATCCTTAAGCTGTGACCCCTTGTCCTGGACATCCCCAACATCGGGAACAATCTTCCTGCATCTAGCCTGTCCAACCCCATAAGAATTTTGTACGTTTCTATAAGATCCCCTCTCAACCTCCTAAATTCTAGCGAGTATAAGCCAAGTTTATCCAGTCTTTCTTCATATGAAAGTCCTGACATCCCAGGAATCAGTCTGGTGAACCTTCTCTGCACTCCCTCTATGACTATAATGTCCTTCCTCAGATTTGGAGACCAAAACTGTACGCAATACTCCAGGTGTGGTCTCACCAAGACCCTGTACAACTGCAGTAGAACCTCCCTGCTCCTATACTCAAACCCTTTTGCTATGAAAGCTAACATACCATTCGCTTTCTTCACTGCCTGCTGCACCTGCATGCCTACTTTCAATGACTGGTGTACCATGACACCCAGGTCTCGCTGCATCTCCCCATTTCATAATCGGCCACCATTTAGATAATAGTCTGCTTTCCTGTTTTTGCCACCAAAGTGGATAACCTCACATTTATCCACATTATACTGCATCTGCCAAACATTTGCCCACTCACCCAGCCTATCCAAGTCACCTTGCAGTCTCCTAGCATCCTCCTCACAGCTAACACTGCCCCCCAGCTTAGTGTCATCCGCAAACTTGGAGATGTTGCCTTCAATTCCCTCATCCAGTTCATTAATATAAATTGTAAATAGCTGGGGTCCCAGCACTGAGCCTTGCGGTACCCCACTAGTCACTGCCTGCCATTGTGAAAAGGACCCGTTTACTCCTACTCTTTGCTTCCTGTTTGCCAGCCAGTTCTCTATCCACATCAATATTGAACCCCCAATGCCATGTGCTTTAAGTTTGTATACTAATCTCTTAAGTGGGACCTTGTCGAAAGCCTTCTGAAAGTCCAGATACACCACATCCACTGGTTCTCCCCTATCCACTCTACTAGTTACATCCTCGAAAAATTCTATAAGATTCGTCAGACATGATTTACCTTTCGTAAATCCATGCTGACTTTGTCCAATGATTTCACCACTTTCCAAATGTGCTGCTATCCCATCTTTAATAAGTGACTCTAGCAGTTACCCCCACTACCGATGTTAGACTAACTGGGCTGTAATTCCCCGTTTTCTCTCTCCCTCCCTTCTTAAAAAGTGGGGTTACGTTTGCTACCCTCCAATTTTCAGGAACTACTCCAGAATTTAAAGAGTTTTGAAAAATTATCACTAATGCATCCACTATTTCTGGAGCTACTTCCTTAAGTACTCTGGGATGCAGCCTATCTGGCCCTGGTGATTTATCGGCCTTTAATCCATTCAATTTACCCAACACCACTTCCCGACTAACCTGGATTTCACTCAGTTCCTCCATCTCCTTTGACCCGCGGCCCCCTGCTATTTCCGGCAGATTATTTATGTCTTCCTTAGTGAAGACGGAACCAAAGTAGTTATTCAATTGGTCCGCCATATCCTTGTTCCCCATGATCAATTCACCTGTTTCTGACTGCAAGGGACCTACATTTGTTTTAACTAATCTCTTTCTCTTCACATCTCTCTAAAAACGTTTGCAGTCAGTTTTTATGTTCCCTGCCAGTTTCCTTTCATAATCTATTTTCCCTTTCCTAATTAAGCCCTTTGTCCTCCTCTCCTGGTCTCTGAATTTCTCCCAGTCCTCTGGTATGCTGCTTTTTCTGGCTAATTTGTACGCATCATCTTTTGCTTTGATACTATCCCTGATTTCCCTTGTTATCCACGGATGCACTACCTTCCCTGATTTATTCTTTTGCCAAACTGGGATTAACATTTTTTGTAGTTCATCCATGCAGTCTTGAAATGCCTTCCATTGCATATCCACCGTCAACCCTTTTAGAACTAATTGCCAGTCAATCTTGGCCAATTCACGTCTCATACCCTCAAAGTTACCTTTCTTTAAGTTCAGAACCGTTGTTTCTGAATTAACAATGTCACTCTCCATCCTAATGAAGAACTCAACCATATTATGGTCACTCTTGCCCAAGGGGGCACGCACAACAAGACTGCTAACTAACCCTTCCTCATTACTCAATACCCAGTCTAGAATAGCCTGCTCTCTCGTTGGTTCCTCTACATGTTGGTTTAGATAACTATCCCGCATACATTCCAAGAAATCCTCTTCCTCAGCACCCCTGCCAATTTCATTCACCCAATCTATATGTAGATTGAAGTCACCCATTATAACAGTTTTGCCTTTGCTGCACGCATTTCTAATTTCCTGTTTGATGCCATCCCCAACTTCACTACTACTGCTAGGTGGCCTGTACACAACACCCACCAGCGTTCCTGCCCCTCAGTGTTTCGCAGCTCTACCCATACCGATTCCACATCCTCCAAGCTAATGTCCTTCCTTTCCACTGCGTTAATCTCCTCCCTAACCAGCAACGCTACCCCACCTCCTTTTCCTTTCTCTCTATCCCTCCTGAATATTGAATATCGCTGGATGTTCAGCTCCCAGCCTTGGTCACCCTGGAGCCATGTCTCCGTGATCCCAACTATATCATAATCATTAATTGCTATCTGCACGTTCAACTCATCCACCTTATTACGAATGCTCCTTGCATTGAGACACAAAGCCTTCGGGCTTGTTTTTACAACGCTCTTACCCCTTATACAATTATGTTGAAAAGTGGCCCTTTTTGATTTTTGCCCTGGATTTGTCTGCCTGCCACCTTTACTTTTCACCTTGCTACCTATTGCTTCCGCCCGCATTTTACACCCCTCTGTTTCTCTGCTCGCCCATTTAAGAACCCCACCACCTCTTATTCTCTGTTTATTATTGTTTTCTTCTTTCCCCCCTACATCTTGGGTCTGAGTGCTTTCCTTCTCTGCCTCCTGCCTCACACACTGTCTAATAGCATTCTCTATTTGATGCACCAAAACAAGCAATCTGCACTCTGGTCTCCTTCAATAACCTTGTATAGACCGGATTAGGTCCTCCCACTCACTTCAACCTGACATACGCTTCTTTTTCTCTGGTCAATTTTCCAATTTTACAAAGGGAATCCACGATTCCCTTTCCTCGCCATGCGATTACTAAGGAGAAGGTGCTAAGAAAACTGAAATGTCTGAGGGTGAGTAGATAAGTTACCTGGACCGGTTGGACTGCACCCCAGTGTTCTGAACTAGGTGGCCTCAGGGATTGTGGAGGCATGATTTGAGATATTTCAAGAATCCCTTGAGTTAGGTGTGGTTCCTGAAGATTGGTAAATTGCGAATATCACCCCGCTGTACATAAAGGGAGCAAATCAGAGGAACGGAAACTATAGACCGGTTAGCCTGACATCGGTGGTTGCTAAGACTTTAGAGTCAATTATAAAGGATGAGGTTGCGCAGTCGTTGGACGTTCACTATAAAATAGACCGACGTCAGCCTGGTTTTGTGAAGGGAAGATCTTGCCTGACAAACATGCTGGCGTTTTTGAGGTAGTTAATAGCAGGACAGACAGAGGGGAGGCGATAGATTTTGTTTACCTAGAATATCAGAAGACGTTCGATAAGGTTCCGCACATCAGGCTGCGAGGGAAGATGAGAGACCATAGTATTAAAGGGAAGATACTAGCATTGTTAGCGTGTTGGCTGGGTGGCAGAAGGCAAACTGTTGGAATAAAAGGCGGTTTTTAAATTGGGCTGACTGTGACTAGTGAAGTTCTACAAGTGTCGGTGCTGGGGCCGCTTCTCTTCACGTTGTATATGAATGATTTGAATATGGGGATTGAAGGCTTTGTGGGAAGTTTGCATATGGTGGAGAGTCCGGCAGTGTCGAGGAAGCAAGGACTCTATAGAAGGACTTGGGCCGGTTAGGATGGTGGACTGAGAAGTGGCAGATGAAAGCCAGTGCAGAGTCATGAATTTTGGAAATTAGAATTAAGGCGTAGGTTATTTTGTAAATAGAGAGTGAATCCCGAAATTGTAGGTGGAAAGAGACTTTGCAAATTAACATTATAGAAGTCCTGCACCAGTGCTCACAAAACGTTAATTTGCAAATCGAATCGATAGTAAGGAAGGCAAATTCAAATGCAAGCATTTATATCTGGAGGACCGAAAAACAAAAAAAGAGATGTCATACTGAGGCTCTCCACGATTCCCTCTCCTCGCCGTGCGATTACTAAGGAGAAGGTGGTAGGAAAACAAACGTCTGAGGGTGGATAGGTCACCTGGACCGGATGGACGGCACGCCAAGATTCTGAAAGAGGTGCCCTCAGAGATTGTGGAGGCATTATTTATGATATTTCAAGAATCACGAGTTAGGAGTGGTTCCTGAAGATTGGTAAATTGCGACTATCACCCCGCCGTACATAAAGGGAGCAAAGTAGTAGAGCGGAAACTATAGACCGGTTTGGCTGAATTCGGTGGTTGCTAAGATTTTAGAGACAATTAAGGTTGAGGTAACGCAGTAGTTTGAAGTTCACGATAAAATAGGCGACGTCAGCATGATTTTGTGAAGGAAAGACCTTGCCTGACTAATGTGCTGGAGTTCATTGAGGAAGTTAATAGCAGGACCGACAGAGCGGAGGCTGTAGATGTTGTTTACCCAGATTGTCAGAAGGCCTTCGATAAGGTGCCGCACGTCAGGCTGCTAGGGAAGATGAGAGCCCATGGTATTAAAGGGAAGGTACTAGCATGGATAGCAGTTGGGCTGGATGGCGGAAGGCAAAGAGTTGCAATAAATGGCACTTGTTCAGGTGGGCGGACAGTGACAAGTTCCGCAGGGATCGGTGATGGGGCCATTTCTCTTCACGATGTATTTTAATGATTTGGATAAGGGGATTGAAGGCTTTGAGGCTAATTTTGCAGATGTTGCTAAGATAGGTGGAGGGGCACGCAGTGTAGAAGAAGCAACGATTCTGCAGAAGGACATGGACAGATTAGGAGTGTGGGCAGAGAAGAGGAAGATGAAATACAGTATAGCAAAGTGCGGAGTTATCTATTTTGGTAATAAGAATACAGGCGTAGATTGTTTTGTAAATTGGGAGAGAATCCAGTAATCGTAGGTGCAAAGGAACTTTGCAAATTAACTTTTTGGCAGTCCCAAATAGTGAATTTGCAAGTCGATTAGGTAGTAAGGAAGACAAATTCAATGCTAGCATTTATATCAAGAGGACCGGAAAACAAAAACAGAGATGTCATGTTGAGGCTCTATAAGGCGTTGGTCAGGCCGCATTTGGAGTACTGTGAGTAAGTTGAGGAAGGATGTGTTGGCTCTGGAGAGGGTCCAGAGAATGTTAACAAAAATGATTCCATAAATGAGTGGACTAGCATATGAAGAGCGTTTGACAGCACTGGGCCTCTACTCGCTGGAATTTAGAAGGTTGCGGGGACCTCATTGAAACTTTCAGAATAATGAAAGGCATAGATAGAGTGGATGTTGAAAGGATGTTTCCACTGGTGGTAGTCTAGGACCAGAGGCGATAGCCTCAGAATTTAAGGCGCTCGATTAGAAATAAGGTGAGGAGGAACATCATTAATCAGAGGGTAGTTACTCTGTGGAACTCATTACCACAGTGGGCTGTGGAGGACAAGTCAGTGGATATTCAAAAGGCAGAGATAGACATGTTCTTGATTAGAACGGGTGTCAAGAGCTATGGGGAGAAGGCAGGAAAATGGTATTAGGTGGCAGAGATCAGCCATGATTGATGTAGGAGAAAACCCGGATTCAAACTGCATGCAGTCAGTAGTCCCTGTCAGAATCGAACCCGGGCATCTGGCGCTGTGAGCCCACAACACTACCACCGTGCCCCCAAATTTCGCCTGGACCTTGGTAAGATGGAAATTGGTTATTTGCGATCACACTGAATGTCAGGACTGTACTGTGTCTGACAAGGGTCCCGATCCGAAACATCACCTATCTATAGACTGACACACATTCTGGATTAACTCAGCGGATCATCAGCACGACTTTTCGGGTCGGAAACCTTATTCAGTTTCAAGAAGTGTCCGACCCAAATAGTCGCCCATCTACGTCGTCGAGGGATGCTGCCTGATCCGCTGAATTACTTCAACATTTTGTGTCAATGTTCGATAGAAACCATCTTCTGTCGTTCCTTGTTATTACGTCAGCTCTCTATGTTCTCCAAAATGCTGCCTGACCGGCTGAGCACCTCCAGCATATTGAAACGTATTTATGTAAACGAACATCTGAAGGTAATTGTGTTTAAGTACAGCAACTTACCCGTTGATGAATCAGTTTTATATCCAATTCTAACAAGGTATCTATCCTGATATTTGCTATGCCGTGCAAAATATTGCAGTTAACACGCATTATCTGTCTGTGGAAGATGCATCTGCAGACTGCCCTTCTGATCCTGTCATCTGATGCTGTGTGGATTTCATATGATCCCGACCACTGCGGGAATTTCCCGCGAGGGTTCTAATTCCCTTGCACTTCTTAAAGAGGCAATTTGTTGACAGAGTAATGGCGTGTAAAATACCGCCCTGGGGTAGCTGGACTGTTGTAACATCAGTGAGCATTTACATGGCATTTATAGAGATACATTGAATGGGCGCCAGGAGGGGGAAAGTGACGAAAGACATTACTCTGACAGACGGCAATGACTCGCTGGTACAAAAGGTATAACGGGCAGTTGGATGCAATGACATAAAGAAGTAGGCAACGTAATTTCGAATCGGATTTTCAGTTTCACCGAGACATTAACTTTATTAAATTGGAAAAGAAAACGAATGGGCTCTTAATCACAGTTTTTTAATTCCTCCCTAAATTTGCTTTGATACACTCCATAAATGAACGTGTTGGTGCAAGCGCTGAGAGCCCCCAACATATGTAACCGGACCGTTTTTCAATGGTAAATGGTTCGTTGAAATCTGATCCTAAGGTCACCATCCAAAGTAGTACGAAGCTACCGGATATGGCCAGAAATAGAATGATGGACTTCCTTTTTTTCGCCACCTCTTGATCTGCGCCGCTCTCGGCCTTTTTGTTACCTCGGAGACCGCTCTTCACTCTACTGGCGTGTATAATGTAATGGATTGTCAGGTCTTTGAGGAGAATAATCAGTAACATTGATGCAAATGGAGATAAAATGGTTTATATCACCCAAAGTGCTGCCCATAACAGTGAAGTGTAGAATAGTGGGGTTATTCCACAATACCAAGCCACGTTGTGAATTATGTCTTGAGGTACGTAGGAAAAATGCACTGGGATGTTTTGAGTAATACTTAAGATACACGTCACTGCTCTCACCAAAGCCGCAGTTTTCTCAGAGCAATATTTTACTCGTAAATTCTGATGACAAATAGAGATAAATCGATCGAAGGTAAAAGCCACCGTTAGTCAGACAGGGCAATCGATGAAAATACATTTACAAAATGCAGTTTACACATGTGAGTTAATAGAGGAAGGTAATAGCACGATAGGTAATAGCTAGATAGAGAGCTAGATAGGGCTCTTAAAAAAAGCGGAGTCAGGGGATATGGGGAGAAGGCAGGAACGTGGTACTGAATTGGGATAATCAGCCATGATCCCATTGAACGGCGGTGCTGGCTCGCCTACTCCTGCACCTATTGTCTATTGTCTATTTTCTATAATCTGAAAATAGGCAACTGGCAACTCGCATAGAATTGCCTCGAAGATCAGAACCATTCAATCAGCTACGACCATGGATACCAGATAGACGGTTATATATCTGGAGAAACCACTCTTTCCCCGGGAGAGAAAGGTGATCGCCATCAGGATAGCTGTGGGAAATACGAAACTTAAATCACCAACATTCATTTTTCCAGGAGAACATCAGTTTCACAGTTGTTCGAACGAAAGTAAATGGAGTATTTTAATATTTAAGAATGAACTGCAGATGCTGGAAAAATCGAAGGTAGATAAAAATGCTGGAGAAACTCAGCGGGTGAGGCAGCATCTATGGAGCGAAGGATAGGTGACGTTTCGGGTCGAGCCCCTTCCTCAGACTGGAATATATAACACGCTCCTTTTACACGTGTCGCCTACACATCTCTGATTATTGAATGAATACCCGGAAGTTGCAGTTCGGAAACTAATAATGAACAGAACTGCGGAAAATGAAATGACTGCATAAACAGACCCACGGTGCATCGAAGAAAGATTTTTAATTTCTGATGGGCATGGTTGATTCAAATTAATTGTGACGGTTATTCTCTCGTCCACGGAGGAACGCGGAGAGCAAAGAATATAAACTAACTTGCATATCACTGTCCAGCGCCATACCTTATCGTAAAACCTTCTATGTGCAGGCAGAACGTAGCATCAACTTTAAAACAGGAAGCATTCTGTAGTCAAAGCAGGTCGAATACATTGGATACAGGAGTAAATCGCAGCGAGTCTACGGTATGTGTCGTTGGCAGACGTACCTTCCTCACAACCAGTCGCAGATTGGTTTCGCGATAGATATGAATGCAAATACTGCATCCAATTCACGCCTCTGGTAAACTATATTTCATATCGCACTTGCTTTATAAGGCGTCCGAATTTTTTCGGCCCTTTCCCTCAAGGCAAATGGACAGCAGGAGCACTGCTGCCTGACAGCCCCAGCGAACTAGGATCGATACTGATCACTGGTGCTGTTTGCACCTTCTCCCTGTGCGGGCGTAGGTTCTCCCTGGGTCATTGCTTGATGGATTGATTGATTTGTGCAGCATGTTAACAGCGCCCGGCACACCGAGTCGTGCCGGTCATCTATCACCCATTCACACTAGTTCAACGTTACCCAACATTCGCATCCATTCCCTGCAAACTAGAAGCAAATTACAGAATCCAGATCCCCGACAATGCAGGACGGGTTGTGAGAGGAATCTAGAGCGCCCGGATCTTTGGGATATGGAAGAAGCCAGAGCTGCATTTTGAATCAACGCAATCAACAGGGAGCACGTGAAAATTCCACTCAAGAAGCGTCCCTGGGTCGAAATAATGTGTCGACTGGGCTTGTAATCACTGGAATTTAGAAGGATGAGAGGGTAACGTATAGAAACATATAATATTCTTAAGGGATTGGGCAAGCTCGATGCAGGAAATATGTTCGCTATGTTAGGGGAGTCCAGGGATCACCGTTTAAGAATAAGGGGTAGGCTATTTAGGACTGAGATGGGGGGGATGGGGGGGGGGCTTTTCACCTATGAGAGTTGTGAATCTGTGGAATTCTCTGCCACAAATGTCAGTGGAGGCCAATTCACTGAATGTTTTCCAGAGAGAGTTAGATTTAGCTCTTAGGGCTAACAGAATCATGGGATCTGGGGAAAAAGCAGGAACGGGGTACTGATTTTGGATGATCAGCCATGATCATATTGAATGGCAGTGCTGGCTCGAGGGGCCGAATGCCCAACTCCTGCACCTATTTTCTATGTTTCGATATTTCTCTGTCAAACCATGTCTCCGGTGCTGGAAGGCAGCAACACTCCGAGCTCCGCTAATGTGCAGCCAGGTGCTCCGTTGTCCTTCTACGTGCGAAATAGCCTCGGCGGCAGCGGGGGCCTCGGCGGCAACGGGAGCCTCGATGGCGGGATGGCCCCGCGGTCGACCCGCGATCAGCGGTCTATGAGCGTGAGGGTGGGGGAGGGGGTGACAATGTGGACCCGGCGGGGACCAACGTGAAGAACGATGGAGGCCCCGGCGTGGGGGGATCACCGTGAGGGACGGTGGGAGAAAAAGGGGGACCCGGTGTGCGGGGGGGGGGGGGCACTCTAGTTCTGAATCCTCGGCCCAGGGGATAAGTCTGCTCTTGTTTGTTCATTTGTTCCGGTGAAGGTGCTGTGTACACGGCAGCCACCAAACACTCGCTTGTATTTTTATTTTTGTTTTCACTTTAAATTTCAAGTTTTTCTGTACCTTGTGTGTTGTGACTGTCGGCAGACCAATTTCCCTCTGGGGATGCATAAAGTTTGATCGTATCGTCTCGTATACTGCTGGCTGGTAGGTTACTTATCCACATGTTGTCGCTCGGGCATCGGCTCATTGCAGAAACTTTGGGGAAATTGAGAAGAGCTCATCAAAGGAAACACCGATTACAGTTGGACGAGACACAGACCAGATTGACTGAACTTGCCGCCCTTCATATCGTTAGGCAGCATTCACCGCATGCGTCATCAGTCCACTTCGATTTGGCGATTAATAATAATTAGTCTTTTTTTTCACACCGTTGATGGAGTAAGAAACGTCCGCACCAACTACAGATTGGTATCGCACATCTGTATACACCTGTTAATTCATTGTGCGACGGACATAACCGGTGAATATGAGGCGCACAAGCAGCTGTGCCGTGGCAGGAGCACGCCAGATTCTCCTTTGGAGGAAAAGTTATAACAAAATTATGGTTTCTTGTTTCTTCTAATACACAGCCTCCGCAACATAATGCGTGCCTAATTTAGCCAATCCAATCCCACTGACGCACGAAATATATACCCGATTTTCCAACCTAGGACACGCGCCCTATATTATTGACAATCGACCGATTAATTGCTCATCCCTATCGATAATATGAAAGCTTTTTTTCCGATCACAGAGCAAAGAGCACCGCCAGAACACACACAATAGTATCAACACAGTCCAATCCTATATGAGTGATCCTGGAACGTTCTGCCTGTGTCCACGTTGGTTTCCTCCGGGTGCTCCGAATTCCTCCCACATCCGAATGACGTGCGGGTTTGTAGATTAATTGGCCACTGTAAAATGTCCCATAGTGTGTAAGGAGTGAACGAGAATGTGGGATAACATTGAAATGGTGTAAAGGGGTGATCCATGATCGGTGTGGACTCGGTGACCAACGAGTCTGCTTCCATACTGTATCTTTAAAGTATTTGGGGTACAGCACAGGGGCAGGTGCCTCAATCTACAAGGTCTATACCAAATGTAACGCCAATTTAAACAAAGCTCACGTTTATATATGTCTATATCCTCCGATCTCTGCTTGTCCATCTGCCTGTCTAAACGATGCTGGATCTATTGGCAATTGACTCGATTGTGTAGTTTACATTTTCGGTGACAATAATTGGATCAGTAACTCAAGCAATAAGTAATAACACAGATATTTTTAACAGTAAAGGCTAGACGGCGAAACATAGGTACAGAATAATAAAGCGTTTACCAGGAACACCAATGATGACAAAGATAGGGTAGAAGATATTCTCTACCTGTTTGAGTACCGGCAGTTCCATGTCCAGAGATAATCGACGTTTCCTGCCAGTGGTCTGACAGGCTTTTTAAGTTGTTAAAGTTACCTGCATATTTTCCAGAGAAAACCTATGAATACTAATCAAGGCAAATTCATTGGGATTAGTGTCAGTCACTTATCCAAACAAATTTAGCCTCCTCACGTTAGAGGCTGCTAAGTATGTTATTGTGTAATAACTGCCAGCAATGTCGGTTGTTCTATAAAATAGATATTACGTTATTCTATTGCACAAAATAGAGAGAAATATGTCCGAACATATATTTGATAGTATA
This sequence comes from Malacoraja senta, assembly GCA_038087875.1. Taxonomy (NCBI): domain Eukaryota; kingdom Metazoa; phylum Chordata; class Chondrichthyes; order Rajiformes; family Rajidae; genus Malacoraja; species Malacoraja senta. The sequence continues at coordinate 343,707 of JAXLNO010000033.1, read as the reverse complement.
TTCGCATTCTCTGCTTCCTGCAGCAAGGTAATGTTGAATTATCCACGCATATCCATGTGCCAATCTGAAAGCCTCTTGCACCGCATTCTCACAACTGTTTCCACCACCATTCCTGGCAGCCCGTTCCATTTCCTGCAAATAATAAAAACGTGCCTGTGTACCTCCTTTAAACGTTGACTCACCTTGAATATATGCCCTCTCGACCATCCCAGCATGGAAAACGTCTCTGACTGTCTATCTCATCTATGCCTCTCATAATATTATATATTTATATCAGGGCTCACTTCAACCTTCGTCATAATGGAAAAAACGATCCAGGTTTGTCCATGTTCTCCTTGTAACTAATACAGTTCAATTGAACATTTCTCACCCACTACAAAGCCTCCGCCTCATTGCTATTAGCGGGCGGCTAGAACTGCTCACAGCGCTCCAAGTGAGTCCTAACGAAAGTGTGAGAGAACTGCATCATGACTTCGTGACATTCACAATCAAAGCCCGCACAATGAAGGCAGGGATTCCATACGCCTCCTTTACCATTCTTTCTGCTTGTGGTGCCACCTTTGGGGAGCTATGGATCTGAACCCTAACATCGTTCTGCACCTTCGTGTTGTTACGGGACCTGTTGTCAACCTTATGGCTTCGTCTTACATTGAACTCCCCAAATGCAACACCTCCCAGTTACTGGGATTTTAATCCATTTTCCCGCCTATTTCTACAGCTGAATACATCCACTGTAGTTTGACAGCCTTTCCCCCTTTCCAGCAATATTTGCTTTATCTGCAAACTTACAACCGATGTCTATCTCTATGCCAGCAGGATGAAAGAGATAAATATTGACTTAAGTAGGAATATGCCCAATCAGCTTCAATAATGCAGAATAATTCCCCTCTTCTATTATAGATGATGCTCTCACTGGGGTCTCTCCGATATCCCGCAGCTCCGCTCTTACTCCCCCTCCCCCCACTCGTAACAATGACAGAGCCCCCTTGTCCTCACCTTCCACCCCATCAGCCGTCGCATACAGCATATAATCCTCCAACATTTCGACACCTCCAAAGGGATCCCACTACTGGCCACGTCTTCCCATCTCCACCGCTTTCAACTTTTCGCAGAGACCGTTCCCCCCGTAACTCCTTGGTCAACTCGTCCCTTCTCACCCAAACCACCCCCTCCCCTGGTAATTCCCCTGCAACCGCAGGAGATGCAACACCTGTTCCTTAACCTTCCCCCTCGACTCCATTCAAGGACCCAAACAGTCTTTCCAGGTGATGCAGAGGTTCACCTGCACCTCCTCCAACCTTATATATTGCATCCGCTGTTCCTGGTGTCAACTTCTTTATATCGGCGAGACCAAGCGCGGGATCGGCGATCATTTCACTGAACACCTCCACTCAGTCCGTCTTACCCAAGCGGATCTCCCGATGGCCCAGCACATCAACACCCCCTCCCATTCCCAATCAGACCTTTCTGTTCTGGGCCTCCTCCATTGTCAGAGTGAGGCCCAGCCAAATTGGTGGAACAGCACCTCGTATTTCGCTTGGGTAGTTTACACCCAACTGTATGAACATTGACTTCTCAAACTTCAGGTAGCCCTTGCTTTCTCTTTCCATCCCCTCCCCTTCCCAGTTCTCCCCCATGTCTTACTGTCTCCGCCTACATTCTTTCTTTGTCCAGCCGCCTCCCCTGACATCAATCTGAAGAAGGGTCTCGACCCGAAACGTCGACAATTCCTTCTCTTCATAGATGCTGCCTCACCCGCTGAGTTACTCCGGCAATTTGTGTCCACTGCGGTAGCGACCTCCATATATAGTTGTGCAATACAGAGGCCAGTATTGTGCTTTGCAATCTGGAAATAGTCTCGCCTGCAAGTCAATGGTAGAGTGTAGAATTAGACCGGTACCCACTAGTGAATGTTTCAGGTGCGCTCATACATTCTGTCAATCGGCGGTGATTAGATTAATGGACAGCTATTTCCAACTCTCTGAGCCTGCAACACCGTGAATGAGCGAAACTGTCCGACTAAACTAAACATTGAGCAGTTTCCAAAAATGCTTCAATCAAGAAATTGAAATTATTTCATCGGCACTCGGGGTGGTGGGAGGGATTGTCCTCGTGAATTTGGAGGCAAAGTGGACGTTAGTGTTTAAGGAAATTAAATGAACTAATACATCACTGATGCAGGAGGCAGCCCCGATGCAGTCGTAGATGTGGCGGTGAAAGACGGAGGATAGGGCTAATGTACACCTGGAACAAGGATTGTTCGACGTACCCGACCAAAATGCATGCATATCCAGTGTTCATTCGGGACCACGTGGCTTAACCTTTAACTTGGTGAAAGTGAGAATAGTCTAAAGATAAGTTGTTCCGGGCGAGGAGATATTGCGCCGGCGGAGAAGAGTGTTAGGAAAGGGGCATTGAATGTGTCTCTATTCGAGGAAGAAGCGGAATGCCTTGAAACTCAGAGCTGGAGAGAGATGTGATGGAATTGAACGACCATGGTGAGAATGACGCAATGGTGCCTCGATAGCTAATGTTATTAAAGAGATGAAGGGCGAGTGTGTTGTGGTTGACGGAGGTGTGAAGTAGCTCAAGACGAGGGATGAAATGGAATGGACGTACGTAGAGACGGGTTCAACGGGGCAGCAGAAAACAATGACAATGGGTCTGCCAATGCTGTCTGCTTTGTGGATTTTGGGGAGGACGTAGAAGCGGACAGCGTGGGGCCGGGGAATGATGAGGATGGTGCTTGTGGAGGGGAGATCGCCGGAGGCGCTGTGATCAGAAACAGCCTGGGAGGTGATGGCCTAGTGTGCGTCCGTGGGATCAAGGTCGATGTGTAAGTATGAGGAGGTGCGCAAGAGCTGATCTCTTACCTCAGTGGGTAGAGGTCAGCCCGCCAGATTACAAAGTCATCTCCCTTATTGGTGGGTTTACTAACAATGTCTGGATTTTTGCTGCGAGAGGGGAGGGCTCTGCGTTCAGAAGGGGTGAGATCGGTAAGTTGGGTAGAGAATTCAAGGCAGTTGATGTCGCGCCGGCAGATGGAAATAACAAGGTCCAGAAAAGGCACACAGGTCTTTACTGTATCGACCCAAAACGTAACAAAGCCACATAATGCTGTGTAACTCCGGGAATCAGGCAACATTCGTGGAGAACATGGTCTGGTGCTGTTTCGGGTTGGACTAAACCGTATTTAGTCTGAAGAAGGGTTCCGATCCAATAAGTCGCCGATCCATGTTCTCCAAAGACGATTTACTCCGCGTTTCGTCTCTGTCTTCGGCATAAAGCAACACTTGAAGATCCTTGTTATTGCGTCACCCATCCTTGTTCCCCAGAGATGCTGCCTGACCTGCTGATTTACTCCACCACATGTGTCCTTTTTTTGAAATCAATATCTGCTAGTCTGAAGAAGGGTCTCGACCCGAAACGTCACCTATTCCTTCTCATCAGAGATTCTGCCTGTCGCGCTGAGTTGCTCCAGCATTTTGTGTCTATCTATTGAAGATAATGTATCTGCAGACTCCTTCTTGATTCTGTTCTGTGATGAATGTGGATTTCCCATGTACAGTATCTTCCTGCCACCGCGGGGATTTATCTCGTGGGCACGACATCCCGTCCACGTCTCAAAGACGCAAATTGGTTGACGGAGTTAATGGCCTCCATGATATAGTCATATAACAGTTGGGCTGCTGGGGCGTTAGTGGGGATTTGAGTGGCATGTAAGGGGGTACATTGAATAGGCATGCGGAGGACAAAGGGGCTGCAAGGAGTACCATGACAGTCGGTATTGACTCTATGGTGCGTATGGTATCTCGGAACGTGAGATGCAATAATATAACCTCGAACACGAGGTAATTTCGAAAATAATTTTCAGTTTCACCGTGGCATCAAAAACACTTTATTAAATTGGAAAAAAAGACGAATGGATTCTTAATCACATTTTTTAATTCATCCCTGAATTTTTTCTGGGACACCCCATAAATAAACGTGTTGGTACAGGAACTCAGAGCCCTCAGCATATATCCGGACTGTTCTGCAATGGTAAATGGATCGTCGTAATCTGATCCTAAAATGTGAACGTCCAGGAAGTATGCACTCAGGAAACACACGAAGGTCACCATCCAAAGTAGTACGAAGCTACCGGATATGGCCAGCAATAGAACGATGGACTTCCTTCTGTTCTCCACCTCGATATCTGCGCCGGTCTGGGTATTTTTGCTCCCTCGGAGAATGCTCCTCACTCTATTGGCGTGTACAATGTGTCTTATTGTCATGGCGTTGAGGAGCATGATTATTAAAATTGGTGCAAATGGGGTTAGAATTGTTTCGATCACCCAAAGAGCTGCCCATATTGGTGAGGTGTAGATTTCCGATGATGTCCAACAGTACCAAGCCACATTGTCAACTAGTTGTATAGGCACAAGGGAAATGTATACTGGAATATTTTGAATAATACACAAGATACACGTCAGTGCTATCACCAAAGCCGCAGTTTTCTCAGTGCAATATTCTGCTCGTAAATTCATACTGCAAATAGTGATAAATCGATCGAAGGTGAAAGTCACTGTTAGCCAGACAGAGCAATCAAGAAAAATACAAATCAAGAAAATGTGCAGCTTACAAATGTGAGAACGGTTGAGGAATGAAAACGGAAAATGGGCTCCTGTAATCTCTGAGAGAATTACCTCGAATATCAGAACCATTAGATCAGCTACGGCCATGGATACCAGATAGAGGGTGATACATTTAGAGAGACCACACTTTCTCCGGGAGAGGATAACGATTGCAAACAGGTTCGCTGTAGAAAAGACGAAATTAAAATTAAAATAACTAATTTATTTTTCTAGGAGAATATTACTTTGACAGTACTTCGTATGAAAGTGAATCGTTTTATTGATTCGGTAAGCTGCTCCTTTTCGTCGTGTCGCCCACACATCTTTATGGATGAAAGGGAAATAATATATGTGAATTTTGCTAAACAACAATGAACAGAATCCTGCGGCCAATGTCATAACTGGATTTACAGAATCACGGCATACTGAAGCACCGGGTGAACACACATGGTCACAGGGAGGACGCGCAAACTTCACACAGTCAGCAGCAGAGGTCAGGATCGAACGCGGTCTCCTGCGCTGTGAGTGCGGCCCAGTGTCCAGTTTCCTTCGACTTGCGAAAAGTTGCTCGCTGTTTACTTTTCCCAGCAGGTTGTCGGTAACACATCATTTTTTGTGGAATCATTTGTGAATTTTGGAAGTTCCCGTCAAAAGAAAAATCAGTGGGTGAATCCGATTATGTATTTTAAGCGACATAGAAGAGATGAACCGTACTTGTCACCATCTATATCGCAGGAGCAAAATTCGCCGCATTAGATGTCAGTGTTTTTTGATTTGGCGATGAATAACAAATACAATCTGGTTTATTTAATGCCTCTACTGGAAGTAGAAAAGTCCGGACCAGCTACACATTGGTGTCGCACAACAGCTGCGAGCTCCTATTAATACAGTGGGGGACAGAATAGACAATAGACAGTAGGTGCAGAAGGAGACCATTTGGCCTTTCGAGCCAGCACCCCATTCAATGTGATCATGGCTGATCATCCCAAATCAATACCCCGTTCCTGCCTTCTCCCCATATCCCCTCACCGCTATTTTTAAGAGCCCTATCTAGCTCTCTCTTGAACGCATCCAGATAACCTGCCTCCACCGCCCTCTGAGGCAGAGAATTCCACACACACACCACTCTCTGTGAGAAAAAGTGTTTCCTCGTCTCCGTTCTAAATGGCTTACTCTTTATTCTTAAACTGTGGCCCCTGGTTCTGGACTCCCCCAACATCGGGAACATGTTTCCTGCCTCTAGTGTGTCCAAGCCCTTAACAATCTTATATGTTTCAATGAGAACCCCTCTCATCCTTCTAAACTCCAGAGTGTATAAGCCCAGCTGCTCCATTCTATCAGCATATGATAGTCCCGCCATCCCGGCAATTAACTTTGTAAACCTACGCTGCACTCCCTCAATAGCAAGAAGGTTCTTCCTCAAATTAGGGGAGCAAAACTGCACACAATACTCCAGGTGTGGTCTCACTAGGACTCTGTACTACTGCATAAGGACCTCTTTGCTCCTATATTCGATTCCTCTTGTTATAAAGGCCAACATGTCATGCGCTTTGATCACTGCCTGCTGTACCTGCATGCTTACTTTCATAGACTGATGTACAAGGGCCCCCAGATCCCGTTGTACTTCCCCTTTTTGCCAACTTGACATCATTTAGATAGTAATCTGCCTTCTTGTTTATGCTACCAAAGTGGATAACCTCACATTGATCCGCATTAAACTTCATCTGCCATGCATCTGCCCACTCCCCCAACCTGTCCAATTCTCATAGCATCCTCCTCACAGTTCACACTGCCACCCAGAATGAACCCGTGAATACGAGTTGCGCCAGTGGAGGAGCCGTGGCAGGATCTCGCCTGCTTCTCATTGGGAGACAATGTCAAAAATAAATTCATAATTTATTGATTTTTATCCCGCACCCTCTGCAACGTAACGGTTGGATTTACATAATCCATTCGCACTAATCCATGAACATAGATCTGTATTTCTAGCCGAGGACTTGCGCCCTAAATTATTGACAATCCACAGATCAAATGCTCATCATGATCGGTATGATTAAAGTCATTTCCGCTCATTGAACAGAGAACAGGTCTAGAACATTCAACTTTGAACATACAACACTGAACTGAGAACACCGGCATAGACTAACCCGCTGTCTGTGTGAACTTTGCTCATTTTGCCAGTGGCGAGTGAATGGGTAATTGCGATAATATGGAATCAGTGTGAACGTGTAATCGAAGCTCGGCGGGGACTCCGTGCCCAAAGGGTTAGCTCCCATGCTGTGTCTCCACAATAAGCGAGTAAAGCACAGTAACACGTTCTTCGGTCTACAATGGTTAGACCAAACGTAACGCCATTTTGAACAAAACTTGCGTTTACAGGTGGTCTATATCCTACGATCACTGCCTATCGATGTGTCCGTCTAAATGGCACAGGATCTAATGGCAGTAGATAGAATTGTGATGAATGTGTTTTTGATGTCGATAATTGCTCGGGCAATAAGTCATAGCAAACATATTTTAACAGTATAGGCAACACGTCGGTTCATCGGCTGAAAAGAATAAAGGACTTACCAGGAACACCAATGATGGCAAGAATAGGGTAGAAAATATTCTCAACCTGGTTGAGTACCGGTAGTGCCATGCTCAAAGATCATGGACGTTTCCTGGCAATGGTCTGGCAGGTCGCTTATAACTTTTAAAGTTAGTAGCTTATTCCCCAGAGAAAACATACGACTACGAATCAAGGCAAATTAATTGGGATTAGTGTCGGTCATTTAAACAAACAATGTTTGCCAGATCACGTTAGCTACTAGTAATTATGTAGTTACGTAATAACTGCCATACAAGCCGGTTGTTCTATAAAATAAATATGTTTTTATTATATTATGCAAAATAAAGAGAATTATAAGAAAGAACACATTTCTTGATCGATTTGCGTTCGCTGTTTCATGCAGCAACGTAAAGATGAATTATCATGCATTCTCTTACACCTTCGTCCAACAGAATCGCTGGCAGCGCGTTCCAGGTACAAGGATCTCTCTCGAAAATTCTTGCCAGCGTATCCCCTTCAAAGTGTAACCCTCTCCCCTTAAACATTTGCTCTCTAGTCCCTTCAATGTGGAATCCTTTCTGACTGTCAATACCATCTATGCCTCTCTTAATGTTACATATTTATTTAAGGTATCCCATCAACCTTTGACATTCCAAAGAAAGCAATCCAAGTTTTCCCTGCCTCTCTTTGCAGCTAATGCAGACCAATCCAAGAAGCATTCTGGTGAGTGTCTTCTGCACTCATTTCACAGCCCCCAAGTCTGTAAGAGGGCGAGCAGAACTGCACGCAATCATCAAAATACGATCTACCCACAGTGTTATCAAGCTGCATCGTGACTTCGTGAAAATTGCAACGTTGGCCACTGTTTAACCTATCTTTCAACGGCAATCATTAAGGTCCATCTTTTATTACTCATTGTTTCGATACGTACGGAATTTACTCGAATAAGCCAAATATATTTTAAACATTGATTTATAACTCTACACTTGGGTAGACTGTTGTTCAAATTAAGATCCAATGTAATTGTTTCGTTAAATTGGATTATATCTATCAATGTATGGCGAAAATATCGGAAACACGTACACGTCAGGCAGAATGAGCAGAACAATGGAATGCGCCCCGTCACAGACCCTTATCAGGTCCTCTTTCAGAGTTTTCCGTTGTTCTATTTTCCTTTGAGATTTCATGTGTCATTGATTTTGAATCTAAAACCCAGAGAAATGTTTGCAAGATACAGCGTGGAAACAGTGCTTTCGGCGCACCGAGTCTGTGCAAAACAATGATCGCCCATTGAGATTGTAGAAACAAAGAACTGTAGATGCTGTACAAAAATGAAGGAATAACGGATCAGGAAGCATCACTACAGAAAATGATTCGGTGCGGTTTAGAGTCTGGACACTTTTTCAAGCTGATTTTGCGGAGATCTAGAAGGAAGGCAGACACAAAATGCTGGAGTAACTCAGTGGGTGAGGCAGCATCTCTAGAGAGAAGGATTGGGCGACATTTCGGGTCGAGACCCTTTTTCAGACATATGTCAGGGGAGTATCGGGACAAAGTTAGAATGTAGTCGGAGACAGTAAGACTGGTGGGAGACAATAGACAATAGGTGCAGGAGTAGGCCATTCGGCCTTTCAAGCTAGCACCGCCATTCAATGTGATCATGGCTGATCAACCACAATCAGTACCCCGTTTCTGCCTTCTCCCCATATCCCCTGACTCCGGTATCTTCAAGAGCCCTATCTGGCTCTCTCTTGAAAGTATCCAGAAAACCGGCCTCCACCGCCCTCTGAGGCAGTGATTTCCACAGACTCACAGCTCTTTCTGTGAAAGTGTTTCCTGATCTCCGTCCTAAATGGTTTACCGCTTATTCTTAAACTTTGGCCCCTGGCTTTGGACTCCCCCAACATCGGGAACATGTTTCCTGCCTCTAGCATGTCCAACCCCTTAATAATTTCCCGCATATCCATTTGCTGATATAAAAGCCTCCTAAGTGCCTCTATCACACTGCCTCACCACCACAGCAGTGCATTCCAGGCACCCACTTATGTTAAAAAAAAAAGATCTGCTCATCTCCTTTAAAACCTGTCCCTCTCACCTTAAAGCTATGCCCTCTAGTCTTTGTCATTTACTTGCTGGGGAAAAAAATATTCTCACTCTCCACCAAATCTATGTCTGTCTTAATTTTAAAAACACAGCCTCCGACGTTCCAGAGAAAACAATCCAAGTTTGTCATTAGAGCTAATACCCTTGATTATGGCATATGAAACATGTGGGCAATCTAGTTTAGAGATACAGCACGGCAACAGGCCCTTCGGCCCAATGTGTCCGCGCCGCCCCCGCACAATAACACTATCCAACACCCACTAGGGACATTTTTTACATTTACCAAGCAAATTAACCTACATACTTGTACGTCTTTGGAAGAGTGGGAGGAGACCGAAGATCTCGGATATCTCGGAGAAAACCTACGCAGGACACGGGGAGAACGGACAAACTCCGTACAAACACCATCCGTAATCGGGATCGAACCCGGGGCTCTGTCGCTGCATTCGCTATAGGACAGCAACTCTACCGCTGCGCCATCGCAACTGTGTTGAAAGGGGAGATGCTGGTTTAAACCGAAGATAGACACAAAAAGCTGCAAACTCAGACAGCATCTCTGGAGAAGGAATGGATGACGTTTTGGGTCGAGACCCTTCTTCAGACGGAGTCTGATGCTTGGGCCAAACAGCAGGAAACTGGATGATAAAGGGGAAATCTCATCTTCAAAAGGATAGTGCATTGTGAAATAAATGTTCCTTGCTGCTCCTCAGCCTGGGGCTACATTTACTGGGGAGGGGCATAATGCAAGTTACATGGTAGCTCAGTGAGTCCTCTGTTTCCCAACATTGACTTTCCTTATAGTCCAAGTATTTCCTTTGAGCTGTCGGTCAAATATGCAGCCCAATAATAAGAAATGTTTTTGACACCAATCTGAGGAAGTGTCTCGAGCCAAAATGTCACCTATTCCTTTTCCCGAGATGCTGCCTGACCCGCTGAGTTACTCTAGCATTTTGTGTCTATCTTCAGTGTAAACCAGCATCTGTAATGAATTCTTACACTTAACATTTTTAATTGATTGACAGATCCAGCATGCAAACAGGCCCTTTGCCTACCCAGTCCACGCTGACCACTGATCACTCATTCCTCCAATCCTCGGACTATCTTTAATCAGATTTTATCATGCATCAAAAAGGTTTTCATTCACTGTATCTCAGACAACATACTAAACTCCACGAAGCTAAACTAAACTCACTCACGTTGGTTCTATGTTATCCCACTTTCTCATCCACTCCCCACTGGGGGCAACCCCACATGTCTTTGGGATGTTCGAAGAAACCGGAGCACCCGGAGGAACCCCACTCAGTCACAGGGAGAATGTGCAAACTCCACACAGATGGCAGCAGGTATCATGATAGAAACCGGGTCTCTGGTGCAGTGAGACAGCAGCTCCACCCCGTTACCCTGCTGTAGGAAGGGTGTCATTAAGCTGGAATGAGTACTGAGAAGATTTATGAGGATGTTGCTAGGACTTTGGGGCCTGAGTTATAGGGAGAGGCGGGGCAGGTTAGGACTTTATTCCTTCGAGCGCAGGACACAGAGGGGTGATCTAACAGCGGTTTATAAGATTATGAGGGGAATAAATGAGGCAAATGCATAGTCTTTTAAACAGAGTAAGGAAATCAAGAACAAATGGTTCCAAAGTGAGAAAGCTTTAATAGAAATTGAGGAGCAACGTTTTCACACAGGGGATGGCAGGTATATGGAAAGAACTACCAGAAGAGGTGGTGGGTAAGGTACCATAACAGATCTTTGGATAACAACGTGGGTAGGAAAGGGTTATGCGCCAAACCTGGGCAGGTGTGACGGGTGTAGACGGGGCATCTTGGTTGGCAAGGGCAAGTTGGGCTGAAGGGCCTGTTTCCATGCTCTACGACTATGACTCTACCAGCTGCAGCGGAGCCAAATTAGAAATCGATAACTTTTTCAAAACTGGTATGCTAAATGAGTTTGCCCATTATATTAGTTCATTCTGGTGTTACGACTCCCGAATGCAGGTACTTCAGAGCCGCGTAACATAATTCAAAAACCAGGTTCAAGTTCAGAAATAGTTTTAATTATTTAATGGAATACAAAACCCAAACCTGATTCAAACAACCCAGTCAGGGATATGGATGGACTAACAAACAATTTAACAGTGCTCCAGCCAGCCACGTGATGGACCGTCGAACCGGAGACTCTAAAAACCGGTATTTCTCTCAATACCGGAGACTCTCAACATTTGTTAATAAGTAATGGTGAAAGTACACAAAGTTCTATGCCAGGTGGCCAGGCCTTCCGCAGCTCACTCCAGCAGTCAGCTCACAAGTCAGGGTCGACGAAGAAGAGAGAGAATCCTGGGAGACTCTGGTATTTAAGCTTCAGATGAGTCACCCGTCACCTGACGCAGCTTGGCCAATCGGGTACAGGAGCCTTTTAACCTCTTGATTCCAGACTCACAACCACAAGGCCTGCCCTCGGGAAAGAAACAGAGAAAGGTAAGTACATAGCATTCACCAGGGGGGGGGGGGGAAGCGCCTAAAACCCCCACCCAAAGATACTGAATAAGTTTCGGAAGAAGAGAGAAAAAATACCACCAAATCCCAGAAACTATTCAGGAGCTAAAACTCTACTGGCGCGACAAGGCGTCAGCCAAGACATTATCCTTGCCACGGATATGCCTGACCTCCAGGTTGTAGTCTTGCAGCTGCAAACTCCAGCTCATTAACCGCCGGTTCTTATTCTTCATACTTTTAAAAAATACCAACGGATTATGATCCGTGAGTATGATGACAGGGACATTCGAGGAGCCAACATAAACCTCGAAATGATTCAGAGACGTTAAAATAGCAAGGGCTTCTTTCTCAATGGTGGCTTCTGATGACGATTAAACTTCTTAGAGAAGTACGAAACTGGATGCTCCACCCCATCTGAATCATCCTGTAGAAGAACTCCCCCAACCCCACGATCACTAGCATCCCCTGCCAGTTTAAATGGACGCTCAAAATCAGGTGCCACAAGCACAGGTGCGCGCACCAGAAGACTTTTAGTATGATCAAAGGCTTGTTGACACTCTGCGGACCACACAAAAGCTACCTTCGGACTCAGCAAATCCGTCAAAGGGGCAGCCACCGCAGAGAAGTTTGGACAGAATCCTCTATAGTACCCAACCATAGCCAGATACCTACGGAGTTCAGTCCTCGAGGTTGGAGCAGGAAATGCGACAATATGCCCCACCTTTTCCTTGAGAGTGCGAACCTGACCCCGGCCCACCACCTTACCCAGATACGTTACCGTGGCTTGGCCTAACTCACACTTCCCCAGATTGATCGTTAGTTTTGCCTCCGCTAGACGATGAAATACCTCCTTCAGATGACCGATGTGTTCGATCCACGACCTGGAGCACCCAACCAAATCATCAAGGTATGCCTCACAGAAGGACAAACCAGACAATACAATGTTCACCAACCGTTGGAAGGTTGCCGGCGCATTGCGCATCCCAAATGCCATTACTGTGTACTGAAGAAAGTTATCATGCGTAACGAACGCAGAGATCTCCCTCGCCCGCCTAGTCAAAGGAACTTGCCAATACCCTTTTAACAAGTCCAACTTAGACACAAAAGATGCACTTCCCACACGATCCACGCAATCCTCCATTCGTGGGAGAGGATAGCAATCCGGCTTAGTTACACCATTCACTTTCCGAAAGTCCGTGCAAAACCTGTCCTCCCCATTAGCCTTCGTAGCCAGTAGACACGGAGAACTCCACGGACTACAACTAGGTTCAGCAATGCCATGCCGCAGCATATAGTCAACCTTACTCCCTAGACGATGACGCTTGTCAGGGTTGACCCGATACGGATGCTGTTTAATTGGCGCAGCACCGGCCACGTCAATGTCATGCTGCAGCACAGACGTCTGAGAAGGCACATCCGAGAACAGTGACCCATTTGACTCCACCAAAGCAAGCAGATCACCCTGCTGACTTTCAGTCAAATGAGACATCCGCAAGGGAAGCGACTCCAAAGCCTCAGAGTTACACAGCCTTCCCTGCGTCACTGCCACAGACAACCGTGCCTCACCCACATCACCACCCATGTCAGGGGGGAGCACTGCTGCAGCCAAAACAGGCTTAGACGAAACCGAAGGACACAGCACCTCCCCATCAACCTCCACAGGCTCCTGCTCATGGTACTGCTTCATCATGTTGACATGACAGAGCTGAGTCTTACGCCTTCGATCAGGGGTACCAATAACATAATCCCTTTCACCAACCTTCTTGATCACCTGATAGGGACCGCTATACCGAGCCTGCAGACTGGAACCAGGAATAGGCAACAACACCAGGACCTTGTCACCTGGAGAAAAATTCTTACTAGAAGTCTTCCTGTCGAACCACCCCTTCATCCTAGACTGAGCAGAAGCAAAATTACCCATTGCCAGTTCGCATGCCCTCTTTAGTCTTGACCGAAAGGTACAGACGTGGTCTAAAATACTACGTTTTGTGTCCTCCTGCAACCATTTCTCTTTTAGGACCCTCAACGGACCACGTATAGTATGCGCGAACACCAGGTCAGCAGGACTGAACCCGAAAGACTCCTGCACGACCTCACGCACCGCAAACATAACCAGATGAACACCCTCATCCCAGTCTTTTTCAAACTCCAGGCAGTAAGTCCTCAACATAGATTTCAAAGTCTGGTGAAACCTCTCGAGAGCTCCCTGGCTCTCAGGGTGATACGCACTGGAGTAACAATGCTTAATATCTAACAACTTCATTACCTGACCAAAAAACTTCGACATGAAGTTGGAACCTTGGTCACTCTGCACAACCTTGGGCAAACCGAACAACGAAAAAAACTTAGTGAGAGACTTCACAATGGTAGGGGCAGTAATTCTACGCAAAGGGACCACCTCCGGAAAGCGGGTAGACGCACACATAATTGTCAATAAAAACTTGTTGCCCACCCTTGTCCGAGGTAGAGGACCCACACAATCAACTAAAATCCGCTCAAACGGCTCACCGATCACAGGGATTGGATATAAAGGCGCAGGAACAATCGATTGGTTCGGCTTTCCTGCCACCTGGTAAATGTGACAACACCTGCACTGCTGTTTCACGTCCTTTTTCAACCCTGGCCAAAACAAATTCCGTAAGATCCGGTCATACGTCTTATTGACCCCCAAATGTCCACCCAGAGGACCATCATGAGCCAAACAGAGTATCTCGTCCCTATACCGACGAGGTATCACAATCTGATCACCCACGCTCCAATCATCATGCCCAGATATATCCAAGGGAGACCACTTTCGCATCAGTAAGCCCTCCCTTAGAAAATACCCCTTTGCTGTGGAATCCATATCCCCCTCAGGCACCGCGCAGTCGAACAGATCAGATAAACCTGGATCACTCTTTTGCTCCTCAACCAGCCGGTCACGTGACAGAGACACCGGCCCATTTCCAGACACTATCCCATCTTGAGATGTAGAAACACCCTTCACAACAGGATCCTTCATCCTGATCCCCAAAAATGCTCTCACTTAGGTCCACTACATCCTCAAACTTCGCCTGGCTCTTAGCCATAGCCCTCGTGACAGCACAAGCTGCGAAGACCCTCGGATGCTGCATAGCCAATCTATCAGGACTCTGCACCATCGGAACAGCTGTCACCTCAGGAGTAACTAAAACACTACCTCCTGCCAAGTCATTCCCCAAAATTACAGAAACTCCCTCAACGGGAAAACACGGCCGTAACCCAATAGTTACCCGGCCTGAAACCAAATCGGACTCGAGACTCACGGTATGCAAAGGCACTACCATGCCATCCATCCCGAATCCTACCACAGGGACACTTGACCCAACCGATGATTCCGCAGAAAACGGCAGTACACTCTCCAATATAAAGGACTGAGTAACACCAGTAGCACGCAAGATGGATACTGGAACTCTATCACCCCCATCCTCCAGAGAAACAAAACCATTCATGATGAACGCAGAATAATTCCTACACTCATCAGATTCAGGCACCTCAGGTACCACATGTGCCTTCTGTGTACCCACCAAAGCCACAGGCTTTCATTTTTCTGCTTCAGAACGGGACACGCCTTTAACATGTGCCCTCTCCCTCTACAATAGTAGCACACAGGACCTCGTTAGTCCTCAAATTTCCGTCAACCTTATCAGCTCGGACCTCCCCCTGTATCAACGTGCTGCCACTTGCAGGCACAGAAAAACCTTTGACACTGCCACCGGCGACACCACCACGATCAACCGGCCGTGCACCAAAACTATAGGAGCGCCCAACAAAATCAGTTTTATGAGTCAATACATACTCATCTCCCAACACCGCGGCCTTAGACACCTCATTCACCTTCTGCTCATTAAGGTAACTAATAACCCTCTCAGGGAGACAGTTCTTAAAGTCTTCCATAATTATCAAGGCCCGCAGTTGCCCATCATCCTTCACTCCTTGAGAAGCGCACCACCTGTCAAAAAGTGCCTCCTTCTCCCTAGCAAACTCCACATAAGTCTGACTATCAAACTTCCTAAAGCGCCGGAATTTCTGCCGGTACGCCTCTGGAACTAAATCATAAGCCCTTAATACTGTAGACTTCACACACTCATAGTCCAGACTGCTTTCAACAGACAAAGACGAGTACACCTCCCGTGCTTTACCCACAAGGACACACTGCAATAGCAAGGTCCACACGTCCCTAGGCCACTTCAAGGACAAAGCCACACGTTCAAACACTGTGAAAAACTTGTCTACATCCTTCTCACTAAAGCGGGGAACCAGGCGGATGTTCTTGCTCATTTCAAACTCCCGTTCCCTAGAAGGAACCCGGGAGGCATCCAATTCCTTCTCCCGCAGCCTAATCACTGCCCTCCTGGTTTCCTCCTCAGCCCTCTTGGTTTCCTCCTCAGCCCCACGCAGCTGAATCGCTGCTCTTTTGGTCTCCTCCTCTGCTCTTTTGCTCTCCTCCTCTGCTCTTTTGGTCTCCTCCTCTCTCATTGCCAGCTTTAACTCCTTCAACCTAATGACTGCCTCCATGTCCTGACCAGGCTGAACAGAAGGCGTGGGACTGTTTGCACAGCCAGGCAAAACCCCACCCTCCACCATCGCAGTCCACTACACCGTTTTAATAGTAAGATTAAACGAGAACTTACCAGTTTGAAGTTTGATCTTTATTTTATGAGGAGTTACGTTGGTGATTACGTGAAGAAGACCCGTCAGGGCGAATGCGCGTCAATCTTCAAAGCAGCGGTATGAAATCACAGACAACACCATAATTGAAGTAGCATATTAAGATGATCAACATGAGAACTACCATTATGACCTTTTTTTCTATGAGAGAGGGTTGGGCGTGGCGGGCACGTAATCACCAACGTAACTCCTCATAAAATAAAGATCAAACTTCAAACTGGTAAGTTCTCGTTTAATCTTACTATTTTACATCGGAGTCACGTGAGTGACTCCGTGAAGATTTTAAAGCTCTGTGATTTTTATGCCGCAGATCAAAATCCCGGCTTCTCACTGCATCGATTGACTCTGAGTATCATCCATAATGCTGTAAACATGACATTGCATATCATGCAAAAACAAAACAGTATTATTTTTGGTCATAAAACAACCAATAAACCCTCTTAATGCAGGGGCAACAAACGAAACAGAATTAAACAGTATTGAAAACAGACTTTAAACAATAGCAACAGCACTCAATATTGAGTTGGCAAAAAGCCCTCCATCGGCAATCGACCGATGGTAGTATTGCTGAAACACAAGTTCATTTTTCCAACCTGCGGCTTTTAATATATGGTCGATGGGAACGTCCATCACCCTGACCGCGGATGTCGCTACTGCGCTAGTGGAATGAAATGTAAACACATAAATGTTAATTCCTGCCTGAACCAACTCTTGCTTTAACCACGTTGAGATAGTCTGAACTGCCACTCTTTTATGTTGGCTTCTTGTAACTGACAAATAATCCTGTTTCTTCTTGTCTTAAAGCCCTTGTAGCTTCAATGTAATGTAAGAAATGTGTCCTTACACATAAACATGGAGCTGTAGGATATGCTGAGAACACAATCTTAAATCCTGTCACACCTGGCCTGCTATGTTTGAGCACGTCATAAATATAAAACAGAACATTCTCTGTAGTCACTTCCATTCTCTCGAACTGAAGATTTTGCAACGTCTGCACTCTCTGTACTGACACCAATGCCATTAGCATAGCCAATTCAGCAAAGTTATAGACGTGACAGGGACCCAATGACGAAGCATGTTAAGAACAACGCTTACATAGCAGATTACCATATACCTAGGCTTAGGCGTTTTGGAATTAAAGATTCCTTTCATCAACCTAGATATGAGAGGGTGAGATCCTATACTTTGTGTCCGTGTACCTATTACAAGATATGCCGGCAAAGCACTTCTAGCTGTCTTGATAGCACTATAGCTAAGACCCTCATCATAATAAAGTGTAGATAAAACTCTAACACATTTTCAATAACTACAGTATCATATTGAATATTCTTTTGAACACAATATTGTTCCCTTTTTTTACGTAAGTCATATACTGCTTTTGAGTACTCTTTCTCCAGGCTGCAATGAGTATATCCACCGTTGGCCTAGAAAGTCCTCGACCAATGTAAGGCATTCTTAAAAACCTGCAAATTAACAGATCCATACGATCACATAACGGATGAACTTAACGCGTTACTGGATGCTCCAGCAAACTCCTACTGTTTGGAATCAGCAAAAAGAGGTTGGATCGCTATCTGTAACATCAAAGGGAACCATGGTTGAATCGGGTAATTTGGTATCACCAAAACCCCTGAAGCGGCATCCTGCTTGATTTTCTCAAACACCGACCTATGAGGCAGAATGGTGGGAAAATGTACACAAACATATCATCCCAATTTAGTGAAAACGCATCAATTGCCACTGCCCCTGGATCTGGTGCCTATGAAACATATTTTGGCCTTCCATATAGAAGTACTATGTTCTTGAACACATCCTGGTTCCGCATCCACTCGGTATTATCATGGAATGTTCGTGAGCTGCCATCTGGTACTACATTAAGTTTCCCTGGCAGATAGATAGCTCCAATCCAAATCTCTCTATCCCTACTCCAGGTCCAATTTTATTTGCCAACCTGTCACATGATAACGATTCGATTCCACCCATGTGATTCATATCAGCAACTGCTGTAGTGTTGTCTATTTTGCACTGCAAATGCAAACTAGTTTAGTTAGTGCCATAAGCCTTGAGTCCATAAAATACTCTTGGTTAATTCCCCATGTTTTCAGAAGCAATGTCCATCTGTCTCCACAGCTGGATCTTGTATCAGTAGCACCCTACCCAAGTGCTCTGACATCTGTCTGCAAAATCATGGAAGCTTGGTCCAATAACACTTTGGAACTACTAGTGGACACATGCTGAATCCACCATTGTACATCAGCAACAGCCTCTATTGATAGAAGCATAGGTCTATTATAATGACCCCAATGTATCATCAGTGCTTGTTCCTTTGACCTTTGTAATTGTAGATAATAAAGTGGCCACTGTTGGAAATGGTGCCAGCAATTTCCCCAGCAGACTCGTCACCTGGCTAATTGAAAGCTGTGTGTCAGCAATTAACTTGATACAGCTCTTAATTAGCTCTACCCTTTTTTGCCTGGCCAAGGTCACAATCATGTTGATTAAGTCTATTGTGAACCCAACTAGTCAATTTGTGTCACAGGTATTAATTACGATTCCTCTGGATAGCTTATGAAGGCCAATTTTTTTAAAGTGGTTTTTACCAACTGCCACTGATGCTTCAGCTTTTTCCTTTGATTGTCCTACAATCAAGATATTATCTAGTTAAGCCATGAGCACATGCCCTTGACTTCTCATCATGCCTAGAATAGGTTTTAACAACTTTGTAATTACTCTAGGAGCTGAAGACAAACCATTAGGCAGTGCATTGTATTGCCATAATTGCCCCATCCAGCTGAATTTTAAATCTTCTATCCTGCAAATGAACAGACACTGAATCCGGATCTTTAAGATCTCCTCGAACGTTTCCATCTTTAAATGTCTATACCGTACAAAAAGGTTTAAGACTATTCAGGTCCAGTATAACTCTGCATCCCCCATCCTTTTTTGGTCTGGGAAAGGTATTGGGCACAAACTGATGGCTTTGGTAAACTGCCTTAGCAATTACACCCTTATTACATAAGCTTGCAAGTTCCACCTGAACTTCCAATTGTTCAGTGATACTGAAGTCAAACTCCTTTTTGGAACATGTTTGCATGGGTAAATCAGAATTTGCATTAAGCGTTATTCGATACCCTTCAATAACCTTCAGTATAAACATATCTGAGGTATCACATTAGATCTGTCTATATGAGAACCAGACCCACTTACCTCCTTACCACCTGGCATTCTTCCCCGGCCTCGAGCTGGATATCTCACCTTCCCTGGCGCTGCTACAGCCGAACGCCAACTGCGCTGCATCGTAGCTGGTCTCGTCCCTTGCCCGGACCAGTCTCCTCGCTTATAGGGATACTCTTTGGCGGATATGTGGCAGCTGGCTGCTTAATCAAGCCCACCGTCTTGGCCTCCTCCTCCAGCTCCTTCACCTGCTTTGCGAAATCCTCGCCAAACAGCTGTGCCGGTTGCACTGTGCCAGGCTGGCAGAGTGAAGCATATTTTATGCTGGTGGCAAGTTCCTCACCCAGAGGCTCACCAGCGCCCGACGACATGGCAAACCGTGCTGCACACGGTGTCAGCTCTGGCAGCTGCCTGCCCTCCCTTTGGAAGTCGTCGTCGGACTCAGGGTCAGAGCGTATCTGCCCTTCTGCACTCACCTCTTGCAAAGAGGGTGCTTTCAAGCAGGCCTCTACTAGGCACTGCCGGCGGGGCCTTCACCGACCGCCTCCCGCCTGCACAACTCCTCCTGGAGTGTGGCTTTGTGAAGCAGAACCTCTCCTAGGCACTGCCAGCGGAGCCTTCCCTATGGCTTCCCGCCTGCACAACTCCTCCTGGAGCGTCTCTGTGGAGCAGCCCCTGTATGAGCTGCCCCTTTTGGATAACCGCTGGGGAACGGTATCCTGTCCCCGACGGGACTCTCGTGGCCCGACTCTGCGGAGTCAATGGCCCTGACAGACTTAGCTTATGCCTACCGCCCGACTGGCGTTGGCTGTGTACCCGGCTGGGCACTTTCCGAAGTCTGTCGCCGCACCGCTACCGGCTTGCGACTCGCCCGAGGTGACAGGCTGCCTTTCAGAGAGCTCTCTCTCTCTCTCTCCTTGTCGGTAGCAGACCTGCAGCGTGATGGGTTTTTACTTGTTCGTGTATTGGGGGGAAAACATCCAGCCACAATTTTTTACTTTTTTCTAACTCCTCCAAAGTCTCCCCGACTTTGGTGGTGCTGTAACTACTCACCTGCAGGAGGAGCTCCGTCCTCCTGCAGCCGTTCGCGCCAATGCGTCAGACGTAATGACTCGCATGCGCCCTGACGGGTCTTCATGGCGTAGTCATTCACGTGACTCCGAAGTAAAATGGACTGTTTCCTTGAATGTGGGTTAATAGTCACTTCATAGTTCCCAGCCAGAAAAATCAAATGCTCCTTCGTACATCTATCAAACAACTCCCGACTAGGAGCCTCAATAAAGTCCTTCCCTTTAAACTCCATATCAAATGTAGCACCAAACCACCAGCTAAACCGTGGGCACCAATGCTACCACAAACAGGGAAGAAAAATTTCCCTCACAACACAGACTTCCTTAGTAAGCAAAAGCCTACCAAACCCCCCCCCAAACGTCTAGGGTCCTCAAAACTTAGGACGAGCCCCCATTGTGTTACGACTCCCGAATGCAGGTACTTCAGAGCCGCGCAACATAATTCAAAAAACAGGTTCAAGTTCAAAAATAGTTTTAATTATTCAATGGAACACAAAACCCAAACCTGATTCAAACAACCCAGTCAGGGATATGGATGGACTAACAAACAATTTAACAGTGCTCCAGCCAGCCACGTGATGGACCGTCGAACCGGAGACTCTAAAACCTGCCTAAAGAGATATAACCCTGAAACAAAATACACGAAAACTCTAAGGTCAGCCCTTATTCGTTAATAAGTAATGGTGAAAGTACACAAAGTTCTATGCCATGTGGCCAGGCCTTCCGCAGCTCACTCCAGCAGTCAGCTCCCAAGTCAGGGTCGACGAAGAAGAGAGAGAATCCTGGGAGTCTCTGGTATTTAAGCTTCAGATGAGTCACCCGTCACTTGACGCAGCTTGGCCAATCGGGTATAGGAGCCTTTTAACCCCTTGATTCCAGACTCACAGCCACAAGGCCTGCACTCGGGAGAGATACAGAGAAAGGTAAGTACATAGCATTCACCAGGGGGGGGGAAGCGCCTAACAATTGGAAAATGATCAATGCGTCCACGATTTCTAGAGCCACTTCCTTAAGTATCCATCAGGCCATGTTGATTTATAAGCCCTCAGTCCCATCAGTCTACCCAACACCATTTCCTGCCTAATGTGAATCTCCTTCAGTTCTTCCGTCACCCCAGATTCGCTGGCCACTAGTACATCAGGTAGATTGTTTGTGTCCTCCTTAGTGAAGACGGATCCAAAGTACCTGCTCAACTCATCTGCCATTTCCTTGTTCCCCATAATAAATTCACCATTTTCAGTCTTCAAGGGTACAACTTTGGCCTTAACTTATTTTTCCTCTTCACATACCTTAAGAAGCTTTTACGATCCTCCGTTATATTCTTGGATAGCTTACCTTCGTAACTCATCTTTTCTCCCCGTATTGCCTTTTAAATTATCTCTGTTGCTCTTTAAACATTACCCAATCCTCTTGCTACCCGCTCATCTTTGCTGCGTTGTACTTCTTCTCTTTTATTTGTATACTGTCCTTAACGTCCCTTGTCAGCCACGGTCACCCCTTACTTCCCTTGGAATCTTTCTTCTTCTTTGGACTGAACCGATCCTGCACCGTCTGTATTATTCCCAGAAATACCTGCCATTGTTGTTCCACTGTTATCCCTGCTACGGTAGCTTTCCAGTCAACTTTGGCCAGCTCCTCCCTCTATAGTGTCCTTTAGTCAATTGTAACACTGACACCTTCGATTTACCCTTCTCCCTCTCCAAATGTAGATTAAACTTGACCATATTATGGTCACTACCTCCTAATGGCTCCTTAACCTCAAGTTCCCTTTATCAAATCCGGTTCATTACATAACACAAGATCCAGAATGGCCTTCTCCTTTGTCGGCTCCAATACAAGATGCTGTATGAATACATCACGGAGGCACTCCACAAACTCCCTTTCTTGGGGTCCAGTATCAACCTGATTTTCCCAGTATACTTGCATGATGAAATCTCCCATAACAACCACAGCATTACCTTTACTACATGCCAATTTTAACTTGATTCAACTTGTACCCTATATCCAGGCTGCTGTCTGGGGGCCTGTAGATAACCCCCATTCGGATATTTTACTCTTGCAATTCCTTTGTTTTATCCATACTGACCCCACATCTCCTGTTTCAATGTCACCCCTTTCAAGGGACTGAATATCATTTCTCACCAACAGAGCCACCCACCCCCTCTGCACACCTGTCTGTCTTTTCGATAGGAAGTATAACCTTGAATGTTCAGTTACCAGCCCTGGTCCTCTTGCAGCTATGTCTCTCTAATTCCCACAACATCATACTTGCCAATTTATAACTGAGCCTCAAGCTCATCCACTTTATTTCTTATACTTCGTGCATTCATATACAACACTTTGTCCTCGGTATTCACCCCCCTCTCGCAATGCTCGCAATTGGCCCTGACCTTACTCTCTTATCTCTTCTCAAACTTTCCTTGCCATTAATTCGAGAGTCTTTTGTAACTTTTCCTGTACTCACTTCCCCTTCAAGTCCATACTCCCAATATGTCAATCCCTCTCCCCACACGTGTAGTACTAGCAAACCTGCCTACCAGAATGTCGGTCGCCCTCCAGTTAAGTGGTAACTCGTCACTCTTGTAGAGGTCACCCCTACCACAGAAGAGGTCTATAAATCTAAATCCTTGCTCCCTTCACCAGTCCCTCAGCCACACATGCAAATCCCCTGTCCTCATTAGCACGAGGTACTGGAAGCAATCCAGAGATAACCACCCTAAAGCCCTGCTTTTCAGTCTACTTCCTAACTCTCTGAACTCGCGTTGCAGAACCTCCTTCCTCTTCTTCCCGATGTCCTTTGTGCCTACGTGCAGAACTACTGCTGGCTGTTCACTTTCTCTCTCGAGGATGCTCTGAATTTGGCTCGTGACATCTTGAACCCTGGCATCAGGCAGGCAACAGACCATCCTTGCGTCTCGTCTGCCCCACAGAATCCCCTGTCCACTACTCGGACAATGGAATCACCCACCACTACGGTCTCTGCCCGACGTCGGTCTCGCCGGTCGAGTCCCATTTCTAGGATTGGAGCCACCGACGTGTTCGCCGCTCGGACTGGAAGCGTCGTCTCCTCCGACAGTTCTCAAGAGGGCGTACCTGTTTTCATAAGGCACAGCCAGCTGGGTATCCTGCACTCCACGGTTGCCACCCATTCTCTCAGTCGCACACCTTAGTTCTTCTCGTATTGTTGGCGTGACCACCTCACTGTTGGTCCTGTCCAGGAAACGCTATTTTTTACGAATGACCCTGAGGTCATCCAGCTGCTTCTCCAGTGCCCAAACACGGTCCTTTATGCGCTGAACCTGGACGCATTTGCCACAGTTGTAGCAGCCAGAGGCTCAATCCGTGTCCCTGGGCTCCCACATCCTGCAAGCATCATACTGTCTCATCTTACCAGTCATGTGTTCACCGCGTCCCTTCCTCTCCAGCTTTTTGCGTAGTCTCCTCTCCTCAGCCTCCTCGCCGAAGACTGTCGAGCCAAAGACTCACACATCCCCCACAAGGCACTTCCCTCACTGTCGCTCCCTCACGGCCGCTCCCCTTGAGAAGCCTTATATTGGCTGATAAAGTGCCTAATTTGCCAATTTACAAATCAAATTAAACTGTTTATCCCCTCTGACTCACCTCTGACACCTTTCCCACGGGTTTCAGCCAATACGATCTTCTCCCTGCTTCACTTTGATTCCTGCTTCTCCGAGATCCACGTAACCACGGAGCCTGGGACATTTTGCCGAAGATCGCTAGTGAAGGAGCTCCGACCGCGGGGCCTGTGCACTTTCACACCGTGAAGCAACGGTCTCCGGTAAGAAGAGGCCGCCTCCGGTGATCCATGCCGCAGAGTGTTCCGATCCTTCCCGATGCCGGAGTTACGATCATCCCAACGAGAGGGCTTGACAGCGGACCGTCGACAGCGGGTCGAGCGGTGGGTTCCGTCCACGGGCGAACAATGGAGGAAGATGACTGAACTGTATTGCTTCCTATCATAGTGAGGAATGTGGATTCCGCTGTGGTGGATGTTTATGTTAAATGTTATTTTATGTGGCTGAATTGTATATTGTTTTGTTTATGCACTTAGTATGGCTGCATCGTAACTCAAATTTCACTGTACCTTCATTGGTACATGTGACAATTAAATTGAACCTTGAATCTTGCATCTAGGATTGCCTTCTACGGAGTGAGGCCATGCTTTGTTCAAACGTAGGGTTGAACTAGTGTGCGGAGTGTTCTTTCTCTGTAGCCCTGGTTACTGGGTGTGAATTGAGACAAACAATGCTTACATTTAGTTTAGAGATAAAGCGGGGAAACTGGCCCATTGGCCCACCGAGTCCGCACCGACTAGCGATTCCTGGACTATCGTTATTACTCCACATTAGGAACAATTTACACTTGTACAAAGCCAATTAACCCGCAAACTTGAACGTCCATGGAATGTTGGAGGAAACCGAAGATCTCGGAGAAAACCCAGCGGTCACGGAGAGAACCTACAAACTCCCTACATATAGCACCCGTAGTCGGGATCGAACCCAGGTCCCTGGCGATGTAAACGCTCTAAGGAAGCAACTCTACCATTGCCCAACTTTAAGTTATTCACCAAGGGTTGGCCACTGTATCCATAGAAGCGATGATTGTGGAGAACGTTGGAGCCCACAATGGTCACCAGAACTGTGCACTCAACTCCAGATGTGAACTAAGTGTTTAATGATTGTGTTGGAAGGAACTGCGGATGCTGGTATACACCGAAGATAGATACAAAATGCTGCAGTAACGTCTTCAAAACCAGTATTAAAACACATTTATATTCCTTGGCTTTTGACACTGCTTGAGACTTTGCTCCTGTTTACAGTGCTTTTAATGTTTTTAATTTCATTGTTTTTACTCTTTCGTTTAATGTTTTTATTGTTATGTAATCATTTCTTGTCCATGATTAGTCATGTACAGCACTTTGTTGCAACTGTGGTTGTTTTTAAAGTGCTCTATAAATAAAGTTATTATTATTATTATTATTATTGTTGGCTTGCAGAAGTTGACAACGAATGGATACAAATCGTGAAGGTCAATAGGACAACTGTGAAACTGGTTTGACGGCTTGGGTGGGGTAGGGGCGGAGAGAGATGGGATGCAAGTGTTACTTGAAGTTAGAGAACTGAGTATTCATACCACTGGGTTGTAAGCTTCCCAAGCAAAATATAAGGTGCTGTTCCCCTAATTTGCAGTTGACCTTTCTCTGACAGTGGAATAAGCCCATGATAGAAAGGTCAGTATAGAAATGGGAGAGGGAGTTAAAGTGTTTGGCAACGGGAGATCGAGTAGGCCAAGGGGGACTGAGTACAAATGTTCGGCATGTCTGTACAGGAATGCGGTAGGTGACTGAACCAACTCGAAATCAAGCGCATCCATCATTAAAGTCACTATTAAACACGACACACGACTTGGTTTGGATTGTGAGTGAATATTGGGACGGGAACTATTTTACCCTCATTATCCAGTCTTACACCATCAACACCCATCAAGATGTTGCGAAGATCGACCAGATTCCACCTAAGCGTCTTCAGGTATCTAAGCCAATTTAGTCTCACCTCCTGATCCATCACATACGCTGTTGAGTAATCCGTACATCCAGTAATTTGCATTAATGTACTTTCTATGGTTTGATAACCAGAACTGTGCACTCAACTCCAGCTGTGAACTAAGTGTTTTATGAATGTGTTGGAAGGAACTGCGGATGCTGGTATACACCGAAGATAGATACAAAACGCTGGAGTAACTCGGCAGAACAGGCAGCATCTCTGGATAGACGAATGGGTTAAGTTTCTGGTCGAGACCCTTCTTCAAACTCAGTATTTTATGATGTTGCACTATACCATCAGTGAATCATGTTCCATGCTGCAGCCACTGTTGGCAAGTATCTCATAGATTCATATACCGTGGAAACAGGTCTTCCTGCCCAATCTGGCCACACCAACCAAAATGTCCTATCTGCGCTAGTCCCACCTGCCTGCATTTGGCCCATATCCCTATCAACTTGTCCTATCCACGTGCCTGTCATAATGTCTTTAAACATTGTGATACCACCTTCCTCAACGACCTCCTCCGGCAACTCTTTTCATACACCCACCGCTCTTAGTCTACAAAAAGCTACCCCTTAGGTCTTATTAAATCAAACCCTCCCCTTGATCTTAAACCTATGTCCTCTGGTATTTGGTATTCTGTGCGTTGACCTGATCCATTCCTCTCATGATCTTGTACACCTCTATAAGACCATCCTCATCATCCTGCGCTCCAAGACTGACATGCCACCTTTACCACCTTGTGGTTGCTACTTCCACGTTCCATGGATTTATACGCCAATACTTCCCTGCATTACCCCAAAAGGCATCATAAATGACTGTGTATGTCGCTTCCTTATTAGTTCTTACAAAGTACATCACCAGGTTCATATCAGGATTAAATTCCAATTATCATTGCTCAACTTATTCCCCCCTCTGTTGATAAATAACTTAGAACATAGAAATTTCCGTACAATGGCACTTTAATGTCACATGTTCCTCGGGTCAGTGAAATTCCCTTTTTGCTTGGAGTTCAGTAACAATCCCACTACACATTGGCACGATTATACATACGTAAAATGGATAAGCAATAGTAGATTATACTGAGGCAATAGACAAGTGTCCCCACGTTACCAGCACCACTGTTCCCTTGAAGTTCAGAAATGGAAGAAATGTCTGAGAGTTAACGTGGTCCATTGTCCTGGTGGTGGCACTGCGTCTGAGTTGTAGGGGTTGGCCTGGTCTGGTAATGCTGTTTATGTCGTTCCGCTACATTCCGCTCCGTGCCGCTGCAGGCCCCGTCTGCGTACTTAGCCACTTTGAGCGATGTCCAAACGAGCCCCAGGTAGCTGCGGGGCCTCAGGTTGCCACTCCACTGACACCTTAATCTAGACCCAGCGATCCGTAAAATCGCTATTCCCTCGCTTCACACGGCCTTTGCTGAGGCTCCCTAACCCCGGCGCCTCATACAACTCGAAAAACCAGAATCACTCCAAGCGCATGGAATGAGCTGCCAGCTTCTTCAGCCGCACAGGAACAGCACAGAAACCAGCCCCATCTCTGGAGAAAACAGAAAACATAGAAAATAGCTACAGGAGTAGACCATTCGGCCCTTCTAGCTACCACTGCCATTCATTATGATCAAGGCTGATCTTACAAAATCAGTACCATATTCATGCTTTTCTCCCATATCCATCGGTTCTTTTTGCCCTAAGAGCTAAATCTAACTCTCTCTTGAAAACATCCAATGGATTGACCTCTACTGTAGCAGAGAATTCCACAGATTCATGCCACTCTGGATGAAAAGGTTTTTCCTCATCTCAGTCCAAATTCTGTGACCCCTTGGTTCTAGACTTCCCCAACATCGGGACTATTTTCCCTACTTCTAGCCTGTTCAGTCCCTTAAGAATTGTATATAAGATTGCCTTTCATCCTGCTAAATTCCAGTGAATTGGTGCCGGTTCAGGTCGCTGAGGAAGAGTCCCAAAGTGATATGTGACCCATCTTTTTTTCTGCAGAGATTCTGCCTGGCTGTAAAGTAAAGTAAAGGTAAACAAAAGAATGTGAGCTAAAATCTAGTGGTCAGCTGAATTAGCAACACCGCATTTCCAACCCGGCTCAGGGAACAAGTCGATGTTTTCGAAGAACGCTTGGGCTAAACCAACGGGCCAGTTGATCACGAGGACACCTGTGAGGTCACTAAGATAAGCTTTGCATTCCCACAGACACCCGGGACGAGCTTGGTGTCCGATAGGCCACTTAACTATGGATAGGAGGAACATGAACCAAACGCAGGCAGGTGGGACTAATGTAGCTGGGACAAGTTGGCTGATATGAGCCAGTAGGGCCGAAGGGCCTGTTTCCACATTGTATGACTATTTGACTCTACAAACCACGCCATCATGTTACCAAGGGATATAGCTAGTTTGACATAGTTGTTGTTGACATAGTTTGACATACCTGTTGTTCTGACAGATAAAATTATTATAAAAATGCATGCTTCCACCATGAGAGTATGAGCTTCATCCTCAGGGAGAAAAGAGAGGTTCACCAAAGACAAAGAGGGAGAGCCTCCTACGTCTCAAGGCCATGGACACAACCACACATCCGCTGAAAAGAATGTCTAAATAATACAGCGAATCAGAGAAATTCGGAACAATGTTTGGAAGAATCGAATGTCTGATGTTAATGAGTTCCCCTCTCATGAAAGTAATCTTTGTGGGATTTCCATAGACGACACAAATGAACAAACGCACACAAAACAGCAAGGAGCAGTACACCGTGGCAGCCGTCCATTTGGACAATTAAATGGATAAGAAAGTTTAAGACGATTTGGGCCAAAGAGGCGAATATAACTATATTAGATGGAGTATCTTAGTCTGCATGGACCAGTTGGTTAGAGGGCCTGTTTCCCGCTGTATGAATTTACGACCCTATCACCGGCTAATTGTGTGAACCACCAAAGTGGGAAACTAAGTTTAGTGTAGATGGGCTAAAGAGGATGGTAGATTTTTGGAGGGAAGTGCTCTTACCTGTACAATGTGGTACACAGCGAATTTCCATAAAATCGGCTTTAAGTGTCGAAGAGGTCAGAAGGACACATTATTGGTAACAATGCTGAATATAAGATTGAACTATCAGCTCCTTGTGCCTAACCACAATGAAGTTAAACGACGTGTTGACCCATATAGTAGAAATGGGATCAGGAATTACAGTAAGACCTTGACCAGCTGGTGAAAAGGGAGGATGAGAAAATAGGATGTAATAAAATAACACGAATACAACGTCACTTTGAAAGGAATTGTGGTTTCACTGAGAAATTAAAAGTGCTTTATTGAATTAGACAAGAACCCGCATGGACCCCTAACCAGGTTTTTTAATTCTTCCCTGAATTTCCTCTGTGACACGGCGTAAATAAACGTGTTGGTGCAAGCACTCAGACACCTCAGCATGTATCCGGACTGTTCTGCCACGGTAAATGGGTCGTCGTAATCTGTTGCTAAAAACTGAACGTCTATAAATCGTACACTGATGAAGCACACGAATATTACCATCCACAGTAGGATGAAACTGCCGGATACGGCCAGCAATAGAATGATGGACTTCCTTCTATTCTCCACCTCTTGATCTGCGCCGCTCTCGTCCTTCTTGTTCGCTCGGAGACCGCTCCTCACTCTGTTGGCGCGTATAATGTGTCTGATTGTCAGGGCGTTGAGGAGTATGATCAGTAGGAATGGTGTAAATGGGGTTAAAATAGTTTCGAACGACCAAAATGCTAGCCATAACGGTGAGGTGTAGACGTCTGGGGTTGCGCCACAGGACCAAGCCACGTTGTCAATGATTTCCCGTGGTGCGTAGACAAAATACATTGGTATATTTTCAATAACACTCAGGGAACAAACCACTGCTATCACCAAAGCCGCGGTTTTACCTGTGCAATATCTTCCTCGTAACTTTTGACAACAAATAGCAACAAATCGATCGAAGGTGAAAGTTACCGTTAGCCAGACAGAGCAATCAATGGACATAAAAAGCAGGGTCAAGTTGACACTACAAACTGGAGTTAAGTTCAGAAATGAATTGGGGAAATAGCCATCTTTAATTTCGTAGAGAATTACCTCGAAGATCAGAACCATTAAATCACCCACGGCCATGGATACCAGGTAGCGGGTGATACATTTGGAGAGACCACACTTTCCTCGGGAGAGAATGACGATTGCCACCACGTTAGCTGTAGAAAAGAGGAAATAAAAATTACTTTACTACCCGTTATTGGTCTTGCAGGAAGCGTTGTTTAGAGATACACTGGAAACGGGACGCCGACCAACGATCACCGGTTCACAGTAGTTCTATCCTACACACGAGACCCAATTTACAGAAGCCAATTAAATTACATGCCTGCACGTTTTTGGGTTCCGCGAGGAAACCAGAGCACCCTGAGAAAATCCTTGCGGTCACAGAGGGAAGTACAAACTCCGTCCAGACGGAGCGGTCAGGATGGAACCCGGGTCTCTTGTGCTGTAAAGTAGCAATCCTACCGCTGCGCCACCGCGCCGCTGAAGTTAATCTGACAGTTTTTGTGAAAAGGAGAAGATTTTTGGCTTTTAACCCAACTTCGTTCCCTCGTCCGTTCGATATGCCAGTGATTCTGATAAAAAACAATATATTGGTAGGTTCACGTCGCCAACTACATGAACGCATGACTGGATTTTCAGATTCCATTTGGACCAAATATCGGTTTGCCATAAGATCCAACAGATAACGTATAACCGATCGGTATGAACATTGATCACTGCATTTTAAGTAATAATCTCTCTCTCTCTCTCTCTCTCTCTCTCTCTCTCTCTCTCTCTCTCTCTCTCTCTCTCTCTCTCTCTCTCTCTCTCTCTCTCTCTCTCTCTCTCTCTCTCTCTCTCTCTCTCTCTCTCTCTCTCTCTCTCTCTCTCTCTCTCTCTCTCTCTCTCTCTCTCTCTCTCTCTCTCTCTCTCTCTCTCGCTCTCTCTCTCCGCTACAACCACGAGCCCACCCATTTAGCATTCAATTCGCCCACTACCCCGCCCCTCTTACCAACTACGGTCCCCTCCCACCCCACCTATATCCCTATCACTGGCTGTACACTTCACCCGTAGTCTTCTATGCTGTTCATACTTTCTTGGATCTGAATCCGATCATTCGATCCAATCAATCTACTGCGCCATTGAATCACGGCGGATCTATCTTTCTCTCTCATAGAAACATAGAAAATAAGTACAGGAGTAGGTCTTTCGGCCCTTCGAGCCAACACCGCCATTCAATGTGATCCTGTCTGATCGTCCACATTCGATTCCATTTCTGCCTTCTCCCCATATCCCTTGATTGCGCTCGCCATAAGAGCTCAAGCCCATTCAACCCAATTCTCCCGCTTTCGGCCCATAATCCCGAATACACGTATTAATCAATAATCTGTAAATCTCTGCCTTAAAAAAATATCAATTGTCTTGGGCTGCACAGCCGACGGTGGCAATGAATTCCACAGAGTCACTAAACCCTGACTAAAGATATTCCTCCGCTCCTTGCTTCTAAAGGCACGTCTTGTTTTTCTGAGCCTGTTGCCTTGATTATCGTTGTTTTCTGCAAATCTTCCATACATTTGTCTTAAATACCGTCTACATCTCCTGTTCCCCTACCCCTGACTCGAAGAAGAAGGGTCTCGACCCGAAACGTCACGTATTCTTTTCTCAAGAGATGCTGCCTGACACGCTGAATTATCCAACATTTTGTGTCGGTCCTCGTATCTCTCTTTGTTTTATAATCTAATCAGGTCTGTAGCATATTGTGCATTGTGATTCTTATGTCATTGACCAGAGTGGAATGTGGAGCACCAAGAAAGGCGATCTTTGGTGACCACTCTCCAGCACCGCGCCTTGCGGTATAATCATTATGTCACTCCAGAGGCAAACACGCCTTTTAGATAAAATGCAGTTAAAATGTGATCCGGTTCAAATGTCAAGGCGTCACACGACAACGAAACAAGCCCATCGGCCTCACTCGTCTATGCAAACCAAGGTACACCATGTGAACCAGTCCCACTTGCCTGTGTTTGGCCTATGTCCGTCTATTCATTTCTTATCCATGTATCTGTCAAAATGTATTTTAAATGTTGTTATTGTACCTCCCTCAACAACTTCCTCTGGCAGCTCGTACGATCCTATGTGAAAAAAAATCCACTTAGGTTCTTATTAAATCATTCCACTCTCACCTTAAAGCAATGTCTTCTGTTTTTTTCCCATTCACATACCATGGTCAAATAAACTGCATATTCATCCTATATATTACGTTACTATTCAAGTACGTCGTCACATTTGATGCGAATCCATCCATAATGAGTTATCGAGGTGTCTGCGGAAATATGCCACCCATGAATAATCCTAACCTTGTCACTGGTGTATTTCAAGATGCCCGAAATCAAATTACGGCAGCCAGGGAACCGGGTTATATCCTGACAACCGGTTCTGCCTGTTTGTACTTTCTCCCCGTGACCTGCGTGAGTTTTCTCCGGGAGCTCCGATCTCCTCCCACACACCAAAAACTTGCGATTTGCAAGTTAATTTGGCTTCGGTAAAGATTGCAATGTGTCCCTAGTGGGTAGTATAGCGCTTGTGTACGGTGTGATCACTGGTCGGCGCGGACTCGGTGGGCCGAACGGCCTGTTTCTGTGCTTATGTCTAAACTAAGCCTCGGTAAATTGGAGCGCGAGTTTTAGGCTGAAATGGGAGGTCATGCGTCTTTCCGAAGAGTAAGTAAGTAAGTAATTAAGTAAGTTTATTGGCCAAGTATTCACATACAAGGAATTTGCCTTGGTGCTCCGCCCACAACTAACAACATGACATACAGTGACAGTTACGAATGACTCAGAAAACAATAAAAATTAATAATAATAAAACATTTATGATAAAACACCATTGATCAAGCATGTGAACCAACAAAATACAAGATCAAAGGGAGGCTACGGATTTTTGGCTGTTGATCTATGCCCATTGAGTCAATGGAAATAGATTGGCGAAATTGGACATTGGACATTCATGGGGTTCTTGAAGGCTGCGGTGGAACGTGGAAGGGTAAAGTCATTGTATTGTCTTACTGCCAAAGATCTCCCGCCGAACCGCTAAAAAAATATCCGGCTAACCACGACTAATTCACGGGGATTGTCGCTCGCTCACTGAATTGGTTCTGTCCGCAGATTCCCTGACTTATTAAGTGTTCCGCCCGTTCACTTATTCGAAGAGCTATGTGAACAGACCTGGGATAGACACAAAAAGCTGGAGCAACTCAGCGGGACAGGCAGCATCCCTGGATAGAAGGAATCGGTGATGCCTCGGGTCAAGACCCTTCCTTGGACTGAACAAGATGCAGAGCCTGAGGAATGGGCTCGATCCGAAGTGTCATCCATCCTTCTATCCAGGGATGCTGCCTCTGCATCTGTTGATACAGCATTTTGTCTTTTTCACCGGTGGAAGCCGGCATCTGCTGTTCCTTCCTGAACAAACCCGGGACCCTAATTATTCTAGGAGACAGGAGAGACTGCAGATCGAAGTACGGGACTGCAGAGCGAAGTGCAAAGTGCTGGATGGACTCAACAGGCAGGCATTTCATGCGGAGGGAAATTGAGAGACGATTTCGGGTATGGACACTTCTTCAAACTAATGATATTTTATCAGACGTTGACCCTTTCGTTGTAAATCGGTGCCCTCTAATCTGTGTTTCCCACGATGAATGTAGGGCGGAATTTAGAACGAGCTATTGGAACAAGTAATTAAGTTTCTATCTGATTTCCCGCTTTGCCGCCTGTCGTTACTTCGCCTTGGAGACACTGAGATACAGACACAGACTTAGAGCGAGAAGCAATGAACACATTCGGAGATCAGGAAGTTGTAATGGGAGGTTTAAATTGTTAGTCGCACTGGTTTCTAGACTAAGGTAGCGCAGTTGGCAGAGATGCCGTCTCGCGGCTCCTGAAACTCGGGTTCATACATGAACTCGGGTGCTCTCGGTTTGGAGGTTATTCCTTCTCCCTGTGACTGTGGGTTCCCTTCCGGTCCTCCGGTTTCTTCCCACATTCCAAAGACCTGCGGGTTGGTAAGTAAATTAACTTCTGTAAATTATCCCTGATATTTAGGACAAAACGCGCGTACGGGTGATCGTTTGTCGGCGCGTACTCGGTGGGCCCGAGGGTATATTTCCGCGCTGTACCTCCAAAAGAAACACGATGTACGCTATTTTCGCTCATTACATGTCGATTAGTATTTGGCTGCCAATACTAAATCAAACAGACAATTAAGAATACACTTCCACTTAACAACACAGTACTACACAACGAAAAGATTAACATATGATAATAAACGGCTTACCAGGAACGCCGATGATGGCAAGGATCGGATAGTAAATGTTTTCTAGCTGAATTATTACCGGCTGTTTCATACTAGCCTTTCCAGTCAATGCTGTCACAGTTTATACTCGGGAGAAATCTAGTCACGCAAGGTAAAATTATTGGGACTAGTGGCAGTCTTTTAAACAGGCACAATTGGCCAGATGCCAATTGGGACTAATTAAGTTAGTGCGCAATATTTCCCGCCGAAATGAAGCAAGGGATAACATTTTAATTAGAAACACACATTTCCTAATATGCCAGAATTCTCCAGTTGTTATGGAAAAAATAGTCCTGGATTTGCGGATCTATTTTTGCAGACTCATGCGAGGACCGTGCAAGAACCTATGGACATGTCGCTTTTCACTTTTAATTCAATTTTATTTTCAAGTTTTTGTGTTCCTTGTTGGGCGTTATGATTGTTGGCACATCTATTTACCTCCGGGGACGAATAAAGTTCTGAAGTATCGTAATAGATTCGCAGAATCAGGGATATTAGCACCCTTTCTCTCTCGTGCATCTAGATTGCCTCTTTCTTCTTAAAATTGTAAGATCATACGATCATAAGTGATAGGAGCAGAATTAGGCCATTCGGCCCATAAATTCTACTCCGCCATTCAATCATGGCTGATTTATTTCTCACTCATAACACCATTCTCCTGCCTTCTTCCCATAACATCTGACACCCGTACTAATCAAGAATCTATCTGCCTCTGCCTTAAATATATCCAATAACGACCTCCACAATCTTCTGTGGCACAGATTCATCACCATCTGACTAACTAAATTCCTCCTAATCTCCTTACTAATATAACGTCCTTTAACTCGGACTCTCGTCTTCGTCGCTCCCACTAGTGGAAACATCCTCTACACATCTACTCACTATTATGTATGTTTCAATAAGGCCCCACCCCTCATTCCTCTAAACTCGAGCGAGTGCTGGCCCAGTGCCGATAAACGTTCATCATAAGTTAATCTACTCATTCCTGAGATCATTCTTATCAACGCCTCCTGGACCCTCTCCAGAGCCAGCACACTCTTCCTCCGATATGGTGCTCAATATTGTTCACAATGATCTAAATACGGCCTAACCAGCGCCTGAAAGAGCATCAGCATTACATCCCTGTTTTACTTCGGAGTCACGTGAGCGATTCCGTGAAGAAGCCCCGCCAGTCCGCATGCGTTTCATTACGTCATCCGCACTGGCGAGGCACCGGTCTGGCAGGCAAACTCATTCCTGCCAGCGGTAAAAGTAAAAAACCTGCAGGTACGTTTCAATAATTACCAGGTTGTGTTTTTCCTGCAGGAAACTCCTCTTACAGAGGTCCCTGTTGACTATAGTAGCGCAGTCCGGTCGAGCCGCGGGGAAACCGGCATTAGGCTGTGGAAACACTCAAGTCCAAACCGCAAACGCGGGAGCCGGCGGACGTCGGTGCGTTACTCCTGCCGCTGACAAGGCACTCAGCGACTTCCAGACCGCGGAGGTTCCCGTGGAGGGGAATGTCCTCACGGTATTAAGGTGCCGACTGCACCGTGGCTAATCCGGTGGGGGGGGGGGGAGAGCCACTCAAAAACAAACCCGTGAATCGGGCCAGGAGGATACACCTCCCAATAAAAACGGCGTCTGTGGACGTCTGGTAAGATGGAGCACCTGATAGAAGAGATGCTCCATCACGACAGGCTCCAGGAGGAGCTTCATACCCAAGAGGTCACCCCAAGAGCAGTGGCAGCAGCTTCAGGTAAGGGCTGTATAGAGAATATCAGCTCCAGGAACAGGAGCTTTATATCCACGGGTCCTCTTGGGGGACCACGGCAGCAGCACCTGTAGACGGGCTGCCTTATGTCTCCCTCATGAAGGACGTTGAGCCTACCAGGGCTGTTTTGTTCTGTCACTGAGGTTGGAGGTATTCGAAAGCATACACCAAGGCACAAAGCCAAGAAAGCTGTTTGAGCGCAGCTCCAGCATGATTTGCTCCAGCAAGGAGGTTTATATTCTGAGATTGGAAGTATTGGAAACCATACCCCGGCATAAAGCCAAGAAAGGCTGTTTGAGCACAGCTACAGCATAACATGCTCCAGCTAAGGAGCTTTATATATCCTGAGAATAGAGGTATTGGAAAATCATACCCCAAGGCATAAAGCCAAAAACGGCTGTTTGAGCGCAGCTCCAGCATGATATGCCCTCGGTAAAAAGGGCTTCATATCCTGAGTGGAGGTATTGGAAAGCATACCCCAAGGCATAAAGCCAAGCAAGGCTGTTTGAGCACAGCTCCAGCATAATATCCTCCAGCAAAAGAGCTTTATGTCCTGAGGTAGAGGTTCACTCTGAGGTTGGCGGTATTGGAAAGCATAACCCAAGGCATAAAGCCAGGTAAGGCTGTTGAGCACAGCTCCAGCAGGATATGCTCCAGTAAGGGAGCTTTATATTAGAAGGTATCTTCAGGAAACTCTGGTTGCAGCACCTGGTCATGGCTGTCCAAAAATCCTCTCTCTATGAAAGAGAGTACCAGTGGTCAGTGTAACCAACTTCAAAAAATTCTAAAACATGTCTGTGGAACGTACTGGAATAAATGCGTATGCACGCAAGGGAATCCTCGCAAACGAAAGTGGAAAATATCCGGAAGGGGCTAGATTTCCCCTCATGCTATAAATGACGTGAATAAAAACGCTTCAGGGGTGACATTAAAATAAGCCGCTAAACTTTCTCTTAAGGTAAAAACCTGGATAAAGGAGCAAAATTGTCGGACCAATTGAGGTACCATTAAAGAGCAAAGCTTCATCGTTGCGGCAACAACACATCCCACGCCTTCGTTGACAGTAAACAGTTCAATGAAGTTGGTGGCAGCATGAAAGTTGAACAGAGGTCTTAAAATCCGAGACCCAAATCGGGCTCAGGGAAAATATGGGACCATCTGCAAGTTGGCAATAATTACACTTGTTGCTACTAATCATAATGATAACATGTGTTTGGGTTATTTGTTGTACGAAAATAGCATTTTCCATTGATAAGGATAAAAGGGGTCCGAGTGGCCTTACAACACACAAATGGATGAGATCTAATCATGTAAAGCTGCACAAAGCTAAAGTTCCAAGAACAGAAATTGTCCAGAGTTGTTTTTCAGGGCAGGCTCAGTATTATGGTCAGGAATGGCTTTCGGCACTAGCTCGGAAAACGGGCCAGAGTTGTAGCTCGACCAGGTACGGAATTCACAGGCGTGTCCTGTCCATTGTGGAAAAGATGCAGAATGTCGTTTACTTCGCATCTGATTTCCTTAACATGCTCCCATTTACAGAGATCATCGGAGACATTTTGAAAATTATCTAGATAAAGCAATAATAAACCTTGCAAAATAGGTTACCTTCAGTTCCCAGGTTATTTACCACTTTACTGAAACCAATGCTTGGACTGCTCAGAGCTCAAAAACATTTGTTATGTCTGGAGGATATTCTAACGCTGTATGTGGTTCAAAACAACTGTTTCAGCCTCAAACTATGTCAAGAAATTGAAGGTTATACCAATTAGATGTATTCATTATTGGGATTACTTTTAACCTTTAATAGTAAGATTAAACGAGAACTTACCTAAGTTTGAAGTTTGATCTTTATTTTATGAGGAGTTACGTAGGTGATTACGCGAAGAACCCCGCCAGTGCGCCTGCGCGTCAATATTCAAAGCAGCGGGGTGAAATCACAAAAAACAACAACCGAAGTAATATAGTCTCATAATAAAACGAGTAATACAAGAACTTCCATCTGACCTTTATGATAGAGGGTAGGGTCGTGGTGGGCACGTAATCACCTACGTAACTCCTCATAAAATAAAGATCAAACTTCAAACTTAGGTAAGTTCTCGTTTAATCTTACTATTTTACTTCGGAGTCACGTGAGTGACTACGTGAAGATTTTAAAGCTTTGTGATTTCATGCCGTAGATCAATCCCGGCTTCTCACTGCATAGATTGACTCGGAACGAGAATAATCAATCATGCATTCATAATAACATTTGTACCACAAATGCAGTAATTCATTTAAATAATGAAATTAATCAGATCCCCTTTAAACCACAGGAATTTACACAGAACTTAAAATAGTTTCTGCAAACAATCCCGCATTAACAATAGATCGATGGTAAAAATGTTGAAACATCAACTCATTGGACCACCCGGCGGCTGCGAGGATATGGTCGACGGGGACGTCTTTTGCCCTGGCCGCCGACGTTTCTGCTGCCCTCAGCGAGTGAGACATAAAAACATAAGTGTTAATACCAGCAGCTGTCAAGACTTATTTTATCCATCTGGAAATAGTCTGTATTGAAACTCTCTTGTGTAGTTTCTTGCGTGTGATCAACAACCCAGTTTCCGTATTTATTAAATTATTTGTGACCTCAATGTATTGTAACAAATATGTCTTAACACAGAGACAAGGATCATTTGGATATGCTGCTAGCATAATTTTAAATCCTGTCACACCTGGCCTAATTTGCTTTAATAGGTCATAGATATAGAATGTAACCTTGTCTTCAGTTACTTCCATACTGTCTATTTGTAATTTTCCAAGTGTTTGCACTCGTTGTGCTGTCACTCACGCCATAAGCATGAATACTTTCATACTGAGCTTGGCCAAAGGTAAAGACACACTTGGTGACCATTCAACAAGTAGTTTTCAGTACCACACTTACATCCCAGATTGTCATGTACCTAGGTTTCGGTGGTTTGCTATCGTGTTGATTCTACCTGGTAGATAAATAGCTGAAATCCAAATGTTCTTTTCAATACACCCAGTCCAAAGTTGATTAGCCATTTTGACACATGACCCCGACTTGATTACATCCACATCATTAATATAGGCAATTGCTGTTGTGTTTATCAATTTGAACTTGAACATGCCTTTTAGTTGTGTTAGAACAATAACCTTGGTGTCCATAGAAACATCCTAAAACTCCAAATAGTTAAGTCCCCATATCTGCAGTAACAATGACTCTTCCTGATTCCATCTGCCTCCGCAGCTAGATGCTAAGTCAGTTACACCCCATCCTACTGTACTAGCATCAGTTTGTAACATCATGGAAGGTTTGTTCAATCAGCAATTTGCTGGAACTGCATGAGACATGTAGAATCCACCACTGCAGATCAGAAACAGCATTTGTTGTTAGTTGCATGGTTCTATCAAAATGACCAACATGCATTCTCAGTGCCTGTTCTTTAACTCTCTGCAGCTGTTGATAATGTAATGGTCCGAATTGGACTGCTGGGAATGCTGCTACTAATTTTCCCAGTACTCGAGCCACCTGCCTGATTGAGGGTTTTTGCTCGTTTACCAGATTACTGCAATCTTTAACCAACTCCACCATTTTTTCACTGGGCAAAGTAATTTTCATTTGGACTGAATCAATTGTGAACCCCAAATAATCAATCGAGGTACATGGTGTTAACCTTGATTTCTTTGGATGAATTAGAAACCCCAAACTTTCAAAAGTTGATTTCACAACTGCCACAGATGCTTCTGTTGACTGTTTTGTCCTTCCTATAATCAGGACATCATCCAAATATGTCATTAGTACATGCCCCTGGCTTCTTAGCAACCCCAGAATTGCTTTTAATAATTTTGTGAATATTCTGGGTGCGGACGTTAACCCATTAGGCAAAGCTTTGAACTGCCATAACTGGTTTATCCATCTATAGTTGCCATATGACATGCTTCTGAAATAAGTTGTTTGGCAGTCACAAATGTCTTCCTTTTAAAATGTTTAAATTAAACAAAAGGATTCAGACTTGTCAAGTCTAGATTAATCCTACATCCTCCATCCTTTATTGATTGAGGGAATATATTTGACACAAATTGGTGAATTTGGTAGACTGATTCTTCAATATCACCTTTTATGTATAGGGTTTGAAACGCAGCTTGAACCTCCATCACTTCTTTTTGTGCAAACCATAGGACAATTATAGCAGGAAAACAGGCCATCTCGGCCCTTCCAGTCCATGCTGAAGAAGTGGAGAGTTCTGCTAGGAACATGCTGGACAGGCACATCATAATTTGGATTGAATTCAATTCGAAATCCTTGTATACTATTCAGAATTACCACATCTGAAGCAATCTTCTTCCAATTGTTTATAGAAGAGACATAATCTGCCTCCAGCATTTGGACTTAATCCGGTTAGTATGTTCCCATGAGAACCAGGTCCACCTACCTCTTGAGTTATTTGAGTACTCTGAGATCCCTGGATTCTCCCGGAAGCACCCTCATTGGTTCTTGCTCCCGCTGCAGGCCGCCAGCTACGTCCCTGCGTTAATGAGCGACTTGGTCCAGGATCTGTATGACGTCTGAAAGGATACTTCCTCTTTACAGACTTT
This sequence comes from Malacoraja senta, assembly GCA_038087875.1. NCBI lineage: Eukaryota > Metazoa > Chordata > Chondrichthyes > Rajiformes > Rajidae > Malacoraja > Malacoraja senta. Next base: position 302,715 of record JAXLNO010000033.1, on the reverse strand, counting down.
ACAACCATTGATGTTTTCATCAATCCTGTTTTCGCTTCATCTTCCAACCCTGACGGGGCAGCGATTCGTACTGCCAGGGGTGGAACATCTGTACATCACATACATCACGGCTACTGTGACAAATCACGTACAGCCTCACCGTCAGAATCTGGGTCTGAAATCTCATGACCCATGGCACGCTCCTCATCCCTGAGGGTGCATTTTATCAGCCCTGTACCAGGAGCTGTTTAAGCTGCTTCCACCAGCTTGGATTTCAGTACACTCCTACCTGAGTGTGCTTTGCTCCAACAGCCTATGTAGCAGGCTTTCCATTTGGGCAATACTCTTAAAAGCAGTATCTAGCCCTGGAGCTTCCATTTCCTAGGACTCCTCTTCCGTGGCCCGTTTCAATTCGAACTTGGCCTTGCGCCCGACAGGCGCTGACTGCCCCAGGTCCACAGTCGCTACGCTCACCGCTGGCGACTGTACCGGGGTTTAGAGGCGGTTGGTCGCTAACCGCAGACTCCCGACTTTCCCGACTTTCTGTCGGCTGTGTCGCTCTCCTCTTCCCCCTGCCCGATTTTTACATGGCGTCTGTGGAAAAAATCCCCACAGACCCACAGTAAACGGACATGAAAAATACTGAAAAAAGTTTTTACTTACCTTATAGTTAAAAAACTACAAATCCACTGAGGAGCTCTGCTCCTCACGCCCGTTTGCGACAAGGCGTCTAACGTAATGACGCGCAGGCGCACTGGCGGGGTTCTTCACGTACTCACTCACGTGACTCCGAAGTAAAATTAGCCTGTGACTCCGCCCTGGGGGAAGAGATTGGAATTAATTGGTGCCTCGAACAATCTTGTTGTGATAAAATAACCTTCTATTCATTATGTATAATTGGAAACATAGGGGCCGTAATTCAGCTGTGCAGAGTGGTAATCTCAAATGCCATGTAGGTCCTGTGACAGACCTTATGCTATTACCAGCTGAAACTACCAAGGTCATTATGGCAGACGAACAGTATTCAGCGTTGCTCCAGTAATCTGGTCAGTAAAATTTCAGTTATATTATAACTGATGGGGCTCTAAGGTGGACAATTATGAATGCCATCTAGTTCAGAGGCGGAGGAGATTTGCATCAATTCGTATAAACTATAAAATTTCATAATGTATACAAACTATATAAACTACCAAAAGACACTAGGTGCATTCTATAGGTTAAAGGGTTATTGAATGAATATGCATAATCTGCATGCTAAACGTTAAGTTGATACACCATGATGGAGGCGTATGTTAGTCACATGGGTGCAATGAAGACAGAATATTCTCTAATAATTTACCTAATTTACGTTGGAATATCATCACGTATAATCAACGACAACACAAAATGGGTGTTAGATCACAAAGCATTTAATGAAATTTTGGCCCGATGGAATACCGAATTGATATGTTTGTTTCAAGGCTCATTTACCGGTTGCAAAAATATGTGGCATAACAGTGGCAAAAAATACACTCTCGCTACAAGGAGAAAAAAGTTATGTTTGTCTCCCTTCATTTTGCTTCATTAGTCGGGTCTTGCAATAAAGTCAGCAAGATCCCGCTCTAGGTTGGCGTTCTGTCTGAATGACCTATGCAGCTATGCTTCACGATTTGGCGTGAATAAGAATACAACCTTTTACGGTTATTCTTAACATAAAATCTGCTGGTTTAGCCTATGGATCGGGAAACCAGCCTCTGCATGATAAATCTATTATTCACTTATAGATTCTAAGTGGACCGTTCCTGCGACTCGGATTGTCAGTCCAATTCATGTATGTGCTCGCTGCAAATGCAGGGATAGCACCAAGAAAGGAAAGCATTACATTTTCTCTTCAGGAAATGGGAAGTGTTGTTTAAATATTTAAGTTACATCTAATACGGCACAGATAATTGACAGATTGGAGTTCGTTTCAAATGGGTCTTTGACAAAATTAAGTTTGTAGGACCATTAACTGTGCCCAACGTGCTTTCCCATCTTATTTACTGCAGCAATAGGGACCCACTCTGGCGGGTTCCACCCCCTAATATCGACTTATAAAGAATATTTTTCACATGTTCTCCCAGGACAAGCACAGAGCAGTATGTGATATTGATGTGGTATTAACACTATTTTCACCAGGGGGCTCGAGCTACATCCTTAGTTGGCTCGGCTCTCATAAGGTAGTTATCCTCATGGCGCTGGTCAGCCAACGGGTTCAGTCACTACATATTGTGACTGGATAGGATGATTACATCTGCAAATTATATTATGTTTTAATGTTTGGTTCAGCAGAGTAGACATGAAATCTCAAACTAGTTTCATGACATTCCTCATGAACCTTCGGTTATGGTCACACATATATAACAATGCGTCAAGTTCACGAAGAGCTTAGAGGCTCGGAACTAGCAATGTTGATAATTACAAAAACTTGTAAAAGGGTATTGGGTTGGACCATCCCCAGGTGATTGAAACAGGGCTTGGCTCATACAGGAGTTGATACTGATATATCTTCGAGTCTCACTCCATCAGGGCTGCTACAATATCAGCAGCAAGGTTTATGTACGGTCCGCTAGACCACATCCTGGCGACTGCAGGATGGGCGAACGAACTTATGAAAAATTCATAATAACCTATGGCCAGACCAAGGGTATTTGCCAACTCTACTTAGGTTCAGTGGTTAGTTGCTCCCGAATGAGAGGAGTTACTATTATTTATTCATTATGAATGTTTCCCTCATCTGTCAATGTGAAGCAGCAGTGGTTGTGGAAACTCGTTTCCTACGGCATGAAATAACAGAGCTTTGAAATCTTCACGGAATCACTCACGTGACTCCGAAGTAAAATAGTAAGATTTAACGAGAATTTACCAATTTGAAGTTTGATCTTTATTTTATGAGGAATTACGATGAGCGATTACGTGTCCTCCGCTCCCGGCCCTCATAATCGCAAACATCATCTGGTAGTTCTAGTCTTCTCTAAGTCTTACTAAGTTACTTCGACTGCTGTTATCTGTGATTTCACACCGCTGCTTTGAAGGTTGAAACGCATGCGGACTGGCGGGGCTTCTTCACGTAATCGCTCACCGTAACTCCTCATAAAATAAAGATCAAACTTCAAACTGGTAATTTCTCGTTTAATCTTACTATTTTAGCATACAAGCCCTCTTGAAATAAATTGTCACTGTACCTTTCCCTTCGCACTCTCTATTGTACTGGAGTTTGGTTTGATTGTATTTATGCATAGTATTAGCAGATTTTGATCCGATAACTTTAAATCCGGAACACTTTTCGGAGTAAACCTAAATGGACGCCGATCTTCGATATTCATTAATTAAATGACCCAATTGAGTTCCGTCGGTGTTTCATGAACTCTGCCTAAAGTGGATCGCCCGCACTGAAATGGAGTCAGTCACGCAGTTATAGAGTCATGGAGACAGAAACAGACCCTTCGGCCCACTATCTCTCTGCAGGCAAATCAAATGCCCATCTACCCTGATCCCATTCACCAGCACTTGGCGAGTAACCTTCTATAAACTGGGGTTTGAAGTGATTGTCCAGATAGTTCTTAATTATTGTGAGAATTTCTGCCTCCACAATCCGGACAGACAGTATGTTCCAGATTACAATCAGTCTCTGTGGGATTAATTGTTCTTCAGATCCCCTTTAAACCAACTACTTTTCCCTAACCCCACATCATCTAGTTTTAGATACAACTGGCATGTTTGAAAGTCTATCGAACATAGAACAGGGACGGGCTCGTGTGCCAACAATGTTTGTGTCGAACATGATGCCACGTTAAAGTAATCTCCTCAGACCCTATGTCTATTCCCTCCCTATCCATCAGTATGCCTCCATATTCTTCCATATCCCTCCGTTTATCAACACATTCTTAAACATCACTATCTCTCGACACCGCCATCTCTGTCAACGCATTCCAGGTACTCACCGCTCTCTGTGCAAACAAAAAGTTGCCCTGCACATTTCCTTTAAAATAGCACCCTCTGACCTTAAAGCTGTGCCCTTTATTCTTTGACATTTCCACCCTGCGAGGAAACAAAACCTAACTGTCGAACCTATCTATTTCTCTCTTACTATTCTGTGCTTCTATAAGTTTTCCCTTCAACCTTTGATGCTTCAGAGAAATCAGTCCAGGTTTGTCAAACCTCTCCTACACCCGAATTCAGGTATAGTCCTTTGAACCACTTCTGCTGCACCCTCTCCTGAGCCTTCATATCCAGCCTGTAATGGAGCGACCAAAACTACATGCAATTGTCCAAATGCGGCCTGACCACAGTTTTATAAAGCTACAACTTGACTTGTATTCAATGTCCCCACCCATGAAAGCATGCACAGTACACACCTTTTTAATAACTGTATCTGCTTGTGTTGACACTTACATGGAGCTATGGACTTGCTCTGCAAGAACCCTCTGTAGATCGTTTCCAGTATTTACTACATTTACGCCCCTCATAATTGTTTGCACCTCTATCCGCACAGCGAGTTGCTGCGCCACAGCGCAAGAGCCCTGGGTTCAATCCTGACTACGGGTGCTGTCTGTACGGAGTTTGTACCTTTTCCCCATGATGGCGTGGGTTTTCTCCGGGTGCTTTTTTTCTCCCACACTCCAAAGACGCACAGGTTTGTAGGTTAAGTGGTTTCGGTAAAATTGTAAATTATCCCTAGTAGTGTCGATTAGTGCTAGTGTACGGGTGATCGCTGGACGGCGCGGAGTCGATGGGCCGAACGTCCTGTTTCTGCGCTGTATCTCGAAAGTAAACTAAACTATCCTTCCAGCATTCTGCGTTGCATGACAATAAAATCATGTATCTTCAACAGATCCCTGCAGCTGAACAGCTGTGGTCAGCTCTAAATGGAGCATCTTGGTCAGCGCCGACGAGTTGGACCATAGGGACTGTATCCAGGCTGGATGACGCCATGACTCTCGTTGAACTGCAGAGCAAAAAACAAACTCTGGAAAAGTGGGTTGAAAGGGTTCAGAGAAGATTTACCAGGATATTGCCAGTACTAGAGGGTCTAAGATATAGGGAGTGGCTTAGTAGGCTGTGTCTCTATTCCTTGCAGCGCAAGACGATGAGGAGTGATCTTATAAAGAAGTATAAAATCATGAGAGGAATAGATCGGGCAGATTCACAGAATCTCTTGCTCAGAGTAGGGGAATCGAGCACCAGAGGACATAGGTTCAAGGAGAAGGGGAAAAGATTTACTAGGAATCTGAGGTGTAACTTTTTCATACAAAGGGTGGTGGATGAATGTAACAAGCTGCCAGAGTAATGGTTTAGGTTGGGATTATCCCACCGTTTAAGAAACAGTTAGACAGGTATATGGATAGGACAAGTTAGAAGGGATATGGACCAAGCTCAGGCAGGTGGGACCAATGTAGTTGGGATATGTTGGCGGGTGCAGGTATGTTGGGCCGAAGGGCCTGTCTTCACACGGTATCACTGTATGACTATAGTTCCAGTTTTCGTTCATTATTTACTACTCTTTTATAACCAGATGTCAGATTTATTGGTCGTTGTGATGTGACTCACGGACTTATGGAAATGTGTGGTTACATTTTCGTAAGGATTGCCTTCTACAGAGTGAGGCAACGCTTTGTTGGAATATCACAGTGAACCAGTGCGAGGAATGGTCTTTCTCTGCATCCATGGTTACTTGGTAAATTGATACAAACACAATGTTTTCGTTTAGGTTAGAGATACAGCGGAGAAATAGGCCCTTCGGCCCACCAAGTCCGCACCGACCAGCGACCACCGCACACTAACACTAATCCTACACACTAGGGGCAATTTACACTTATACCATGCCAATTAACCTACAAACCTGTACGTCGTTGGAATGTGGCAGGAAATCTCTGAGAAGACCCATGCGGTCACGTGGAGAACGTAAAACTCCATACAAATAGCGCCCGTAGTCGGGATCGATCGCGGGTCCCAAGCGATGTTAATCTAAGACAGCAACTCTACCGTTGCGCCACTTGAAATTATTCTCCAAGGGTTGGCCACTGTCTCCGTAGAAGAGATGATTGCGGGGGGCTCTTCAATAATTCAATGGTTCTATGTACGAGGGTTGTCTTGGCATAATTATCTAACGGCAGGTCTAATCTTTTGACATTCTGTCTGATAGACATAAAAATCTGGAGTAACTCAGCGAGTCCGGCAGCTTCTCTGGAGAAAATGAATAGCCGACGTTTCAGGTCGAGACCCTTCTTCAGACTAGAAGTCAGGCGATAGGGAAACGATAGATATGAAACGGAACAGCGTAAAAAGGAATAACAGGTATTAAAAAGGACAAATCAAAGCCAGCAACGGTGATCATGGAACGGTGGAGCCCACGTTGGTTCGTTGTTGGCTGTGGAGAAGGTAATAACCAGTGGGTACAAACAGTGAAACTCAATATTACAACTGTAAAACTAGTATGACGACAGGGATGGCATGGGGCAGAGAGAGAGGGGAGGCAAGGGTTACGTGAATTAGAGAACTGAATATTCATATCGCTGGGTTATCAGCTGCCCGAGTGAAATATGAGGTGCTGTTCCTCCAATTTGCATTTGCCCTCACTCTGACAGTGGAGGAGACCCAGGATTGAATGGTCAGTATGGGAATGGGAGAGGGATTAATGTCTTTGGCACCCGGGAAATCGAGCAGACCAAGGCGGACTGAGTAAAGATGTGTGGCCTGTCTGAACAGGGATGGGGGAGGTGACTTAACATATCTCAAAATAAAGCGCGTCCATGATACAAGTCACCATGAAACACGACAAATGACTTGGTTCGGGTGGTGAATGAATATTGGGATTGTAACCTTATTATCCTCATTATCCAGTGAAACACCATCAACACCCATCAAACTGTTGCGAAGATCGACCAGATTCCGCCTCAGCATCTACAGGTATCTAATCCAATTGAGTCTCTCCTTCTGATCCATATGTTGCATCACATAAACAGTTGAATCATCTAGACATTCTTTAATTTACAGTCATGTACTTCCTACGGTTTTATCACCAGAACTGTACACTCAGCAACTGTGACGTTAGCAATGTTTTTTGAATGTGTGGGAAGGAACTGCAGATGCTGATTGAAGATAGACACAAAATGCTGGGAAACTCAGCGGAACAGGCCGCGTCTCTGGGTAGAAAGAAAATGTAACATTTCGAGTCGAGACCCTTCTTCAAACTCAGTGTTTTATGATGTTGATACCATCACTGATCTCATGTTCTATGCCGCAGCTGGCGTTGGCAAGTATCTCACAGATTTATTCAGCGTGGTAACGGGCCCTCCGGCTCAACTTGCCCACAACGAGCAACATGTCCAATCTGCATTAGTCCCACCTGCCTGCGGTTGTCCCATATCCCACTAAACCTGTCATATCCATGCGCCCGTCTAAATGTTTCTTCAACATTGTGATACTACCTGCTTTAACTACATCCTCAGGCAGCTCTTTCCATGCATCCACCCTCCTCAAAAAGATACCCCTCGGGTTCATATTAAATAATTCCCCCCCCTTTCATCTTAAACCAATGTCCTCCGGTTCTTGATTACGCTACTCTGGGTAAGAGTGTGTGCGTTTACCTAATGTAATCCTCGCTTGATTTTGTCCACCTCTATAAGCTCATCCTCCTGCGCTCCTAGGCTGATATACCATCTTCACCACCCTGTGGTTGTTACTTTCAAGTTCCATGGAATTATATACCTATACCTCCCCGCATTATCTCACATGACCCCATATCACATGAGTTCCGCGCCCACCACGACTTGGAGCTCTTCTACCGTCGCCTCCGCCTCACAGCGTTCTTCCATGGGAAGGAGTCCTCGCCCCTCCGCCCCCCATTGATGATCCCTTTTCTCGTCTCCAAAAGACCCCCTCCTCTTTGATCCCCCCTCATGGCCCTCCGGCTTTAGATATTTTTATTCAAAACTGCCGGCGGAAAATCAACCGCCTCAACTTCTTCACTCCCCTGTCTCACTCAAATCCCCCCCCCATGAACTCTAGCACCATCACTGACTTCATCCACTCCGACTCCCTGCCCCCCCCTCGAGCCTCCAAACTCATCGTTCCCCAGCCCCGCACGGCCCGGTTTTAATCCCCCAAATCCACAAACCTGACTGTCCTGGTAGACCCATTGCCTCTGCCTGTTCGTGCCCTACCGAAATTATTTCCACATACCTTGACTCCATCCTATCCCCCCTGGTTAAATCCCTCCTTACCTATGTTCAAGAAACCTCAGACACTCTCCGTCGTCTCCGGGCATCCAATCTTTAGGCCCCCATCCCCTCATCTTCCCCATGGACGTCCAGTCACTCTACACCTCTATCCCCAACCAGCAGGTTCTCAAAACCCTCCGGTTCTTCCTCGACCGGAGAATCAACCAATTCCCGTCTACATGTACTCTCCTCCGCCTAGCGGAGCTGGTCCTCACATATAATAACTTCTCGTTTGACTCCTCCCATTTCCTCCAAATACAAGGCGTAGCTATGGGCACGTGCATGGGCCCCAGCTACGCCTGCCTCTTAATAGGGTACGTCGAACAATCCTTGTTCGATGCGTACCAGGGCCACATCCCCGACCTCTACCTCCGCTACATCGACGATTGGTTTGGTGCTACCTTCTGCACCCACACACAACTGACTGACTTCATCCACTTCACCACTAACTACCATCCAGCACTCAAATACACCTGGGCCATTTCCGACACTTCCCTACCATTTCTTGACCTGACTATCTCCATCGCAGGTGATAGATTTCTGACCGACACCCACCGACTCCCATGGCTATCTAGACTACACTTCTTCCAACCCTGCTTCCTGTAAGGACTTCATCTCCTACTCCAAATTCCTCCATCTACGCCGTATCTGCTCCCAGGATGAGGCGTTCCACACCAGGGCATCGAAAATGTCCTCATTCTTCAGGGAACGGGGGCCCCCCTCCCTCACTATAGACGAGGCTCTTACCAGGGTCTCTTCAATACACCGTAACACTGCTCTCTCTCCCCATCCCCCCACTCGTAACAAGGGCAGAGTCCCCCAAGTCCTCACCTTTCACGCCACTAGCCGTCACATACAACAAATAGTCCTCCGTAATTTTCGACACCTCCAACGTGACCCCTCCACTCGCCATATCTTCCCATCTCCCCCCTGCCTGCTTTCCGCGAAGACCGCTCCCTCCGTAACTCCCTTGTCAATACTTCCCTTCCCTCCCCTCCTGCACCAACTCCTCCCCGGGCACTTTCCCTTGCAACCGCAAGAGATGCTGCACTTGTCGCTTTACCTCCCACCTCTACTCCATTCAAGGACCCAAACAGTCGTTCCAGGTGCGACAGAGGTTCACCTGCATCCCCTCCAACCACATCTATTGCATCCGCTGCTCTAGATGTCAGCTGATCTTCATCGGTGAGACCAAGCGGAGGCTACGCTATCGTTTCGCTGAACACCTCCGCTCAGTCCGCATTAACCAACCTGATCTCCCTTTGGCTCAGCACTTCAACTCCCCCTGCCAGTCCGAATCCAACCTTTTTGTCCTGGGCCACCTCCATGGTCAGATTGAGCACCACCGGAAATTGGAGTAGCAGCACCTCATATTGCGCTTGGGAAGTTTGCACCCTAGCGGCATAAACATTGACTTCTCATATTTCCGGTAGCCCTTGCTGTCTCCTCCCCTTCTCAGCTCTCCCTCAGCCCTCGGGCTCCTCCTCTTCCTTTCTTCTTTCTTCTCCCCGCCCCCTCCCCCACCCCCCCCCCCCACACACTACACCATACTGAAGAAGGGTTTCGGCCCGAAACATTGCCTATTTCCTTCGCTCCATAGATGCTGCTACACCCGCTGAGTTTCTCCAGCACTTTTGTCTACCTTCGATTTTTCAGCATCTGCAGTTCCTTCTTAAAGACTTTGTCTACTCCATTGCGAAATCTCCTCAAGGTATGCCAACTTTGAAGAAATTCTCCTCCTCCCTCCGAAGACAGTTTTACAATCTCCTCTCTGACTGCTCCCCTCTGTGATTCCCCCTTCCCTCCAACTCTACGACCACATCCCAACCCAGACCCGATACCACAGCCACATTTGCTTCCTTGGGACATGCCTGCGACTCCATCTCATACCTCATGGCTTCCAACTCCAGTTCCCTACTTCCCAGTTCGGACACAAGTCGGACTATGGATACCGACTGGCTATCTGCCGCCCTTCACAATAATTCTCCCACCGGGCACTGAGATCTACTCTCACTGCGATGCGCGGGCACCAGCAGGACCTCGCATTGACCCTCCCGGAACTTCGGGCCTCACTCACCCAGACCTGCAACAGAGCCCAACTGTACTTCATCCGCCGGAAGATCCACCTCGTCAATCAACGATTCCTGGCCCACCTTAACTCCGCCAAGGAGATGAAACAAGCCCGCCTCCAGGCCGCTCCTGCCACCGACACTCCGCGACTCGACCGCCCGCAGTCTCCGGGCTCCAACAATGGCCCACGCCGCCTGCCCGAGTCCCGCGACGCCATCTTGGTATCGAGGAGCAGCTCCAGCACTCACCATGACGCCGCTTTCGCCGACCTCCACGTCGATGCTGCCGCCGACCTTCACCTGCCTACCGATGACGCCCAGCCTCGCTGCCACACCGGTAACTCTCACTATCTCCCCCTCCCCGATTCCTCCGACTATCGCCACCATAACTTGACCGCCGAACCTCGTCGCCCCCCGGGTCCGCCTAACCTCATCGCCGCACCGGGCTCATCCAACATTGCCGCCGCACTGGTCCCGCCGAATATCGCTGCTGCACCCGGCCCATCCAACATTACCGCCGCACCGGACCTACCGAACATCGCCGCCGGATCGGGGCTCATCGAACATGGCCGCCGCACCGCGTCCTACTCACCTCGTCGCTTCACCGGGCTGGCCGAACCGCGCCGCCCCGCCGACCATCCGCCCACCGGGACGTCCCACGCATCTCCCGCCGACCCGGACTCCACTACCCGCGGACTCCTACCTTCGATTCCACCGACCCTCGCCACTCCACCGCCCTCCAGCAGCCCGCAGCCGTCGCCTTACCTGCTGCCTGGACTCAGCACCGGGCCTGACGTTTCCACGCTGCAGATTCCCACTCTCCTGGGTTGACTGCGCTGGGTCCTAGTGCCAGTCCCCATAACCCTGGTAACCTCAGTGGCTGTTCCACTGAGTATTCCCCATCCCCCTCAAACAATGTGACCCCAGCTCTTCCCCACCCACACTACAGTCCTCATAACCCCCTACCTCCCGACCACCCACCAGCCCCACACCAGACATCGCCTCGGCCTCAGTCCACTTACCTGTCTTCCTCCGGCCCAACCCCCATCACTGCCGTATGTTGACCACCCCCCTGACCCCCCTCTCCGACACCCAACGGTCTGTCCTCAGCAACCTTACCTTTGTTCCCCTCCGTCCCCACCTTAATGAGTTCCGCGCCCACCACGACTTGGAGCTCTTCTACTGTCGCCTCCGCCTCACAGCGTTCTTCCATGGGAAGGAGTCCTTGCCCCCCATTGATGATCCTTTTTCCCGTCTCCAACGGACCCCTCCTCTTGGACCCCACCTCATGTCCCGCTGAATGACTCCGTCATTTTGTGTCTAACAATGGAGTATCTGGATTATCTGGCGGTAGCTCTAAACTCAATTTACTCTGCAGAAAAATCCAATCAATTGTGTATTATATATGGTATATTCCACGTTTCACCTCCCCTGTCCAGATTCCTTATTTACGATGCACTTCTCTATAGTGAATATAGATTTAAAATATTAGTTTATTTATACCGTTACTCCAATCCTGGAACTCGCTCCCTAACAAAGTCGTGGATGCAACCAAACCTCAGTGTATACAGCGGTTCAAGAAAGCTGGGAAAGGCTACCCACCCCCTCTCAATGGGAATCGTAATGCAGAAGGCTGCGGGGTGATGTTATGCAGGTACACAAAATCACGAGTGGCCGAGATAGGTTGAATGCACAAAGTCTTTTCCCAAGGTCTGGGATTCAAAAACAAGAGGGCAATAGTTTAAGGTGAGAGAGAGAGAGAGGATGTAATGGGAACATGACGCGTTCCGGTTTACACAGGGAATGGTGAGAAAGTGAAGTGAGGCGCCGGAGAAAGTGGTTGAGGTAGGTACTGTACGCCATCCAATAACCATTACATGGATAGAAAAGGTTTAAGTGGATATGGGCCAAACGGAGGCAAATGGACATATCTTAGCTGGATGGAAGACAAAAAATACTGGAGAAACTCATGAGGCAGCATCTATGGAGCAAAGGAATAGGCGACGTTTCGGGTCCAGACCCTTCTTCAGACTCCATATCTTAGATGGAGTATATTTGGCTGCATGGTTAGTAGAAGGATCTGTTTTCCTGCTGTATGACTGTAACCTTATCACGGGTTAATTTTGTGCACCACTAAAGTGGGAAACTGTGATTGGTGTAGATGGGCGAAAAGATGGAGGTAGCTTTTGGAGGGAAGGGCTCTCATCTGTACAAAGTAGTACACAGCGAATTTACAGAAACATGTATTGGCAAAAATGCTGAACACAAGACTCAACTATCAGCTCCTTATGCCACAACACATGGACACTAAACAGCGTTTTGTCCAAGACAGTGGAGATGGGATCAGGAATTACCGCAATACCTTGACAAGCTGGTGAAAACGGCGGAGGATGAGAGATTCGAGAGATTCAAGAGATTCAAGATTCAAGAGAGTTTATTGTCATGTGTTCCAGATAGGACAATGGTATTCTTGCTTTGCTTCAGCACAACAGAATATAGTAGGCATGAATACAGAACAGATCAGTGTGACCATATACAGTACTACTGTATATATATATATATATATATATATATATATATATATATATATATATATATATATATATATATATATATATATATATATATATATATATATATATATATATATATATATATTCAGTGAGTACAGCAGGGCGCTGAGCACGCAGACTTGAGGTGCTCCCGTACTGATTGTTATCGAGGCTGACACATTTCCACCACTACGGACAGACTGTGGTCTGTGAATGAGGAAGTCGAGGATCCAATTGCAGAGGGATGCGCAGAGACAGGATGTAATAAAGGGGGATGAGAAAACAGGATGTAATAAAATAACACGGATACAACGTCATTTTGAAATTAATTGTGGATTTATTGAGACATTAAAAATGCCTTATTGAATTGAACAAAAACGCGAATGGACTCCTAATCAGTTGTTTTAATTCTTCCCTGAATTTTGTCTGTGACACCGCGTAAATAAACGTGTTGGTGCAAGCACTCAGACACATCAGCATGTACCCCGACAGTTCAGCAACGGTGAATGGGTCGTCGTAATCTGTTGCTAAAAACTGAACGTCTATAAAGCGTACACTGATGAAGCACACGAATATTACCATCCACAGCAGTATGAAGCTGCCGGATACGGCCAGCAATAGAATTATGGATTTCTTCTGTTCTCCACCTCTTGATCTGCGCCGCTCTCGTCCTTCTTGTTCGCTCGGAGACCGCTCCTCACTCTATTGGCGCGTATAATGTGTCCGATTGCCAGGGCGTTGAGGAGCATGATCAATAGGAATGGTGTAAACGGGGTTAAAATAGTTTCGAACGACCAAAATGCTACCAGTAACGGTGAGGTGTAGAAGTCTGGGGTTGCGCCACAGGACCAAGCCACGTTGTCAACACATTGCTTGTGGTGCGTAGACAAAATACATTGGGATATTTTCAATAACACAGGGAACACACCACTGCTATCACCAAAGTCGCGGTTTTACCTGTGCAATATCTTCCTCGTAACTTTTGACAACAAATAGCAACAAATCGGTCGAAGGTGAAAGTTACCGTTAGCCAGACAGAGCAATCAATGGACATAAAAAGCAGGGTCAGGTTGACACTACAAACGGTAGTTAAGTTCAGTAATGAATTGGGGAAATAGCCATCTTTAATCTCGTAGAGAATTACCTCGAAGATCAGAACCATTAAATCACCCACGGCCATGGATACCTGGTAGCGGGTGATACATTTGGAGAGACCACACTTTCCTCGGGAGAGAATGACGATTGCCAACAGGTTAGCTGCAGAAAAGACGAAATTAAAATGATTTTATTAGACGGCATTGGTCTTAGAGGAAGTTTAGTTAAGTTTAGTTCGAAGATACAGCATGCAAACAGGCCCTTCGGCGCACCGAGATCACGCCGACCAACGATCACCTGTTCACACTAGTTTTGTATTATAGACAAGGGACAAAAGACATAAATAACAACATAAACCTGAAGATTGACACAAAAAGCTGGAGTAACTCAGCGGGTCAACCAGCATCTCTGGAGAAAATGGATAGGTGACGCTGCGGGTCGAGAAAATTCTTCAGACCGAGAGATATAGACGGTGATGTAGAGAGATATAGAACAAATGAAAGAAAGATATGCAACAAAGATATGCAATAAAGTAAAAAAGTAAAAGGAAACAGGCCATTAGTTTGAACGAGTTCTCACACAGCAAACAGCTAACAATGCCCTGTTTATTTTATCGCGGTTACTTATTCGCATATCTTTCATTCTATATCTATCCACATCTTGATTGATTGAACGATACAGGATTGAAACAGGCCCTTTGGCCCACTGAATGCACGCCGACCATCAATCAGCCGCTCACACTAGTTCTATGCTATCCTACTTTCGCATCCACTCCCCAAGCACTAAGGTCAATTTTACAGAGAAAAATTAACTTACAAACCCGCACGTCTTTGATATGTCGGAGGAAACACGAGCATTCGGACGAAACCTACTGTCACAGGGAGAACGTTCAAACTCCACACTGTCTCCACCTGAGGTAAGGTTCGAACCCGGGACTCTGGATCAGAGAGACGGCAGCTCTACCAGCTGCGCTACATTAGTCCAGAAGCTCGTGCCACTAACAGCCAACAACTCCAATTAAAACATCGTGATTCCCAAATGTATTTATTGCTTCTCGCTCTAACTTCGTGGCACTGTAATTGACTCCCTCCATTTCCTTATCCGTTTAAAGGATCTGCCAACAAGTCGTTTGTTGAGTTGTGGTGTTTGTCCCACAGCGTCTCCAGGGGGAAGTAACGACAGGTGGCAATGTGGGCAGTTAGAATATAACTTCGTTCCATGGTCCAATAGCTCGTTCTAAATTCCGCCTTACATTCGCCGTGGGAGAGAAAGACATGAGGGCATCGGTTTAGAATGAGAGGGACAACGTTTAAAGTAGATGCGCGGAGCAAGTTTTTTTACACAGTAAATACACAGTACAAACACGGTACATGGTAAACGGTACCTGGATTTCACTGACAGGTGTGGTGGCGGAGGCTGATACGATAGTCGCATTTAGGAGGCTTTTGGTCTGCAGACAGGTAGGGACTGGTGAGGTGTCTCAAACCAGAAACATGAAGACTTTATGATTAAGAATTATCTGCCTCAGAGGGCGGTGGAGGCCGGTTCTCTGGATACCTACAAGCGAGAGCTAGATAGGGCTCTTATAGATAGCAGAGTCAGGGAATATGGGGAGAAGGCAGGAATGGGGTACTGATTGGGGACGATCAGCCATGATCACATTGAATGGCGGTGCTGGCTCGAAGGGCCGGATAGCCTTCTCCTGCCCCTATTGTCTATTGTCTATTGACCCGAAAGGTCACACATTCTTTTTCTGCAGAGCTGATGCCTGACCCACTGAGCTACTCCAGCAATTTGTGTCTATTTTAGATAGGCACACGGATATGCAGAGAATGGTGGGAAATGGATCACGTGTAGGCAGAGAAGATTAGTTTAGCTTGGCATCATGTTCGGCAAGGACATTGTGGGCCGAATGGTCTGTTCCTGTGCTGTACTGTTCCATGTTCTACGCAAGCGACGCCTATACCGAGTCGAGCTGTTCCGTAAATTAGTACGCATTTTGTGCATTTAGTGCACAAATTCTGAGTTTGACAATATCGCGAAACAGTGGCGCTGCGGTTCAGTTGTTGCCTTACAGCGCAGAGATCCGTGTTCGATCCTGACTACGGGTGCTGCCTGTACGGAGTTTGTACATTCTCTCCGTGACTGCGTGCGTTTCCTCTGTGAGCTCCGGTTCCCTTCCACACACCAAAGACGTGCGGGTTTGTAGGTTAATTGGCTCGGTAAATTGTAAATTACCCCTAGTGTGTGTAAGACAGTGTTAGTGCACGGGAATCGCTGGTCAGCGCCGATTCGGTGGGCTGAAGGGTCTGTTTCCGTGCTGTTTCTCTAAACGAATATAAACTAATAAAGAATAATTAGTTTGAAGAAGTGTCGTGACCCGACACATCATCTCTCCATTTTCCTCCACATGCAGTACTCTGCCTGACCCATTGAGTTCCTCCAGCACTTTGTATTTTGCTCAACGTCCTAGTATCTGCAGTCTCTGGTGTCTCCTAGAATAATTCGAGTCCCGGGTTAGTTCAGGAACGAACTGTAGATGCCGGTTTACACCGAAGATAGATACAGAATGCTGGAGTAACTCAGCGGGACAGGCAGCATCATTGGATAGAAGGAATTGATGACACCTCTGGACGAGATCCTTCCTCACACTGAATCATCCTCAGTCTGAGGAAGGGTCTTGACTCGAGGTGTCACCGATTCCTTCTATCCAGGGATGCTGCCTGCCCCGCTGAGTTGCTCCAGCACTTTGTGTCTGTCCAGGGTTTGTTCACACAGCACTTGTAATAAGTGAACGTGTGGAACTCTTGGCGAGACAGGGTATCTACGGACAGAACCAATTCAGTGGGCGAGCGACAACCTCCGTGAATTAGCCGTAAGGAGCCGGATGTTTTTGAGGAGTGCGGCATGAGATCTTTGGCAGAATGAAAACGGAATGACATTATCTTTCCACGTTCCACCGCAGCCTTCAAGAACCCCTGAATGACACCAATCCATTCTCATTGACACTTCGCATAGACGTATGAGTAGGGACCTCCCCTTCAGCCTAATACCCGCGCTCTAATTTACTGAGGCTTAGTTTAGTGTAGTTTAGAGGTACAACACGGAAGCAGGCCCTTCGGCCCACCGAGTCCGCGACGTCCAGCGATCCCCTCACACTGGCAACTAGCCTACACACACTAGGTATAACATACAATGTTTTACCGAAGCCAAATTAACATACAAACCTGTACCCGAAACGTTGTTTATTTCCTTCGCTCCATAGATGCTGCCTCACCCACTGAGTTTCTCCAGCATTTTTGTCTACCTTCAATTTTCCAGCATCTGCAGTTCCTTCTGAAACATGCAAACCTGTACGTCTTTTTAGTGCGGGAGCAAACCGGAGCACCGGGAAAAATCTCACGCAGTTCAAGAGGAGAACTACAAACTCAGTACAGACAGCCCCCGTAGTCAGGATCGAACCCGGGTATCTGGCGCTGTGAGGCAACAACTCCACCGCTGCGCCATCAGTTTATTGTAGTTCCCTATCAATGTACCGGGGCTGCACGGTGGATCAGCGGTAAGGTAGCTGCCTTACCATGCTGGTGACCCGAGTTCGATCCCAACTACGAGATATGTCTGGACGGAGTTTGTACGTTCTCCATGTGACCACGATGGTTTTCTCCGGGTACTCCGGGTACTTCCCACTTTCCAAAGACTTGGGAGTATGTAGGTTAATTGGCTTCTGTAAATTGTCCCTAATATCTAGGACAGAACTGATGTACGGGTGATCGTTTGACCGTTTTGTTGATCGTTGATCGTTTCCACGCTGTTTCTCTAAACTATATACGATGGACAATAATTTCGCTCGATACATGTGGGATAGAATTTGGCTGCCAATACTCAATCAAACAGATAATTAAGAACACACTTCCACTTAACAATACAGCCTACACATGGAAAGATTAACAGATAAGCGGCTTACCAGGAACGCCGATGATGGCAAGGATAGGATAGTAAATGTTTTCCAGCTGAACTATTACCGACTGGTTTATGCTAGCAGAGAGACCGCCTTTCCATTCAGTGCTACCAGGCGATAGCCCGTTTTTAAAGTTCGCAGTTTATACCCGGGAGAAATCGAGTCACTCATTAGCAGGGTAAAATGATTGGGATTAGTGAGTAATATAAACATGCAACGTTGGCCTAATTAGTAGCAACCTTTTCCGCCTAAATGAAGAAAGGGAGAGAATTTTAATAAGAAACATGCATTTCGTAATCTGCCCGAACTTGTTATGGCAAATATTTCTGGATTTGCGGATCTATTTTTGCAGACGCGTGCGAGGACCGCGCAGAAACCTGTGGACAAGAATATTGTTTTTCTTTTTTTTCACTTTTCTCTTTTTCACTTTTAATTTAATTTTAATTTCGAGTTTTCGTGTACCTTGTTGTGTGCTCCGACTGTTGGCAGACCAATTTCCCTCAGGGGATGAATACAGTTCTATTTTATCGCATCGTATCGTATTGTATAGTATCGTCATATATCCGCAGAGTTAGGGACATCGGCAACCTTTCTCTCTCGTGCATCGAGATTGCCTCTTTCATAAGATCATGTGATTGGAGCAGAGCTGGCCATACGGCTCATCAAGTCCATTCCGCCATTCAATCATGGCTGATCTATCTCTCGCTCCCAACTCTGCTTTTTCCCCATAACGTCTGACGCCCGTACTAACCAAGAATCTATCTATCTCTGCCTTAAATATATACACAACGACCTCCACAACCTTCTGCGCCACAGATTCACCACCTCTGACTATTGGTGGTGAATCTTTCTACTTTTATCTCCGGCCTCTGTTCCAACTATCTGCCCATGAGCCCCCGCCTCTTCGACTGCCATGTTTTGTTCCGCCTTTCCCCTTTTCTAGTTTTCTTCTCCCTCCCTTACAATCATTCTGAAGATGGTTCTCCACTCGAAATGTCACGTCTCCATGTTCTCCAGAGAGGCTATTTAACCCGATTAATTATTCCAGCACTTTGTATCTTTCTTTGCTGAATGAACGTGACTGGTCAGGCAGCATCCGTAGAGATAAATATCAAACGACGTTTCGGGTTGCAAATTTCCTTGCGTTTCAATAGACAATAGACATACAATAGACAATAGGTCAGGAGTAGGCCATTTGGCCCTTCGAGACAGCACCACTATTCAATGTAATCAAGGCTCATCATCCAAAATCAGTACCTGTTCCTGCCTTCTCCCCATATCCCCTGACTACGCTATCTTTAAGAGCCCTATCCAGCTCTCTCTTGAAAGTATCCAGAGAACCGGCCTCCACCTCCCTCGGAGGCAGAGAATTCCAAAGAGAATTTCTCCAGCACTGTGTTTTGCACATCATTTATAAAGATATCTTTGTTCTATTTCATGGAAATATTTAAATTGGAAGTGACTGCCTCCGTTTCGTTGGGTATAGCACAGCGGAGGCATTGACAAATTATGGATTAACAGTGAAGGTGCAATTCAGGAAAAATAATCATGTATCTTGAAAAATTCCGGTCTATGATACTAATTTGTTCATGATTTTGCCCTTCAATAATATACTTCAATGCACGCTCCAGGTTTGTACTGAATTCCAACTGGTGATTTGAAATGCAGGACAGAGGTAAAGAACAAGGCAGCAGGGGAAACTGTAGCCTTGTCCCATCTTCCAAACACATCTGGATTCGCGGCTTGTTCTCGGAGGTTGGCAGGTGTTACAACCTCTTATAGGTTCAAAGGTTCAAAGGTCAGTTTATTGTCACATGTACAGTGAAACTCGAATTACCACACAGTCATAGTAAACAAAGCAACAAGCCACACAACTACAGAAATGTTAACATAAACATCCATCACAGCGGATTCCCCACATTCCTCACTGTGATGGAAGGCAATACATTATAATCTTCTTCCTCCTTATTCTCCCGCGGTCAGGGAAGTCGAACCATCCGCAGTCGGGGCAATCGAAGCCACCTCAGACGGCGTACGAAGCCCGCGCGTCGCGGCTGTCGAAGCCCCCGCGTCGCGGCCGTCGAAGCCCCCGCATCGGGACGGTCGAAACTCCTGCGATTTGGAGCTCCCGAAATCGGTCTCTCACCAGGTACCGCGAGTTACACGACGTTAAAGTCCGCAGCTCCCGCGGTGGCGTTCTAAAGTCAATCCCCGACAGGGATCGCGAGTTCCGCGATGATAAGTCCCGCAGGCTCCGCGGTGGAGTCCCGAAATCGGTCTCCAGCAAAGGCCTCCAGCTCCGCGATGTTAGGTCGCAGTGCGGACGAAGATACGATACGGAAAGATTGCATCTTCGTCGAGGTAAGAGATTTAAAAAAGTCCCCCCCCCGAACATAAAACAAGCTATAAGAACACTAAAACATATATTTAACACGTACTAAAAACACAACAAAGAAGGAAGGGACAGACAGACTGTTGGCGAGGCACCCATGGCGGGCGCCACCCGGTGGTATCTTACGTAAAGGGCATAGGGATAAACTCGATAAGAATCGACACTCAAAAAGTCTGAAGAACGGTCTCGATCCGAAACGTCACCTATTCCTTTTCTCCAGAGATGCTGCCTGTCCCGTTGTGTTATTCCAGCTTTTTGTGTCCATCGTCCGTATAAACCAGCATCTGCAGTTCCTTCCTAGAAAAAGATGGACCAACCATTTTGCACTTGGTGTCAGAGACAACTGAAGAAACTATATCCAAGGTCAGGGGGTTCCATCACCGTGACAGCTGTGGCACAAAATGAATTAATTGCTTGATTAATAAGTTTATTGATCAAGTATTCACCTACAAGGAATTTTCCTTGGTGCGTCGCCCACAAGTGACAACATGACACACAGTGACAGTTAGGAATGACACATAAAACATTAAACATTAATAATAAAACATTATAGATGTAACATGTGAATTAAATAAAATACCAGAGCAAAAGGAGGCTACAGATTTTTGGCTATTGAGTAGAGCTACTACTCGTGGAAAAAAATGTTTTTATGTCTGGCTGTGGCAGCTTTGACTGGCCGGAGTCGCCTTCCAGAGGGAAGTGATTCATAGAGTTTGTGAGCAGGGTGAGAGGGGTCAGAGATGGTCTTACCCGCTCGCTTCCTGGACTTTGACAGTCCGTCAATGGAGGGAAGGTTGCGGCCAATAACCTTGCCAGCTGATCGGACGATTCGCTGCAGCCTCCAGGTGTCGTGCTTGATGGCTGAGCCAAACCAGACCATGATGGAGAAGGTGAGGGCAGACTCTACGATGGCCGTATAGAATTGGACCATCGTTGCCTGTGGCAGATTGTGATTCCTCAGCTGCCGTAGGAAGTACATCCTCTGTTGTGACTTTTTGACTGTGGAGTCGATGGTAGCCCCCCACTTAAGTTTTCGAGATGATGGTTCCCAGGAACTTAAAAGACTCCACAGATGTGACTGTGGTGTTGTTGATGGTGGGTGAGGGGAGGGGAGCTTTCCTAAAGTCTACTATCAATTCCACTCTTAAGAGCATTGAGCTCCAGGTTGTTGCGATGGCACCAGGACGCCAGCTGTGTCACTTCCTGTGTATAAGCAGATTCCTCCACATCCTGAAACAGTCCAATCAGGATTGTGTAGTCCGCAAACTTGATAAGCTTGACACAGGAGTCAGTGGAGGTGCAGTCATTGGTGTAGGGAGAGCAGAGGAGAAGGGAGAGTACGCAGCTTTGCGGTGCTCCAAAGCTGAGGGTCTGCGGGTCGGAGATGTGCTTTCTCAGCCTCACATGCTGCTTTCTATCTGTCAGGAAGGTAGCGATCCTCCGACAGAGCGGTTCAGGCACAGTCGACTTGGATAGTTTGGAGTGTAGTAGCTCAGGCACAATGGTGTTGAATGCAGAGCTAAAATCAACAAACAAAATCCTCACATAGATCCCCTGGGGGTCCAGGTGACGGAGGATGAAGTGCAGGCCCAGTTCGACTGCGTCATCCACAGATCTATTGGCCCGATATGCAAACTGCACAGGGTCCAGCAGGAGGTTTGTGATATTTGTCAGCTTGGCCAGCACAAGCCTTTGAAGGGTCTTCGTGACTACAGATGTCAGTGCCACAGGCCTGTAGTCATTAAGACCATTAATCCTTGCCTCTTTGGGTACACGGACAAAAGTGGAGACTTTGAAGCAGGCAGGGACAGGGCAGGTTTGCAGGGACTGTATGAAAATGTTTGTGTAGATCGGTGCTAATTTTGTTCGGCACGGTGTTTGAGAGTATAGGGGGAAACACTGTCCGGTCCTGGAGATTTCCGGCTTTTCTGTCTTCTGAGCAACCTCTCCACCTCATCTATTTTTATTGTTGATGATGGAGAAGTGATGTTGTGCAGCACGGAAGGGGTGGGTAGTGGACGAGGGCGCAGTCATTTCCTGTCAGGCTGTACCCGAACAGTCAGGAAGCCGTCCACGCTCGATAGTAGACTCCGGATGACCCCATGGCACGATGTCCCCGCAAACACCGAGATCACTGCACTCACGGCATTCCCTCGGAACCCCACCAGCGCAGGCAGCACGTCCATCTTATTTTTCGGCGACTTCACATTCCCACTGCAATGAAGTCAAATAACTTGTACATTCTCCTTCCTTTTCCCCCGCGGTCGGGCGATCGAAACATCCGCAACGGGGCGATCGAGGCTCCCGCGATCGGGACGGTTGGAGCTCCCGCAGTCGATCCCTAAGAAAGGGACCGCCAGCTCCAGGATGTTAAGGCCGCAGTGCGTACGGAAATACGATACGGAAAAAGTCGCATCTCCGTCGAGGGAATAAGATAAAACAAGTTCCCATCCTCCCCCCCCCGCCCCTCCCACCCACCCCCCCCCCCATAATACAAAAACTAAAGATCCACTAAAACATACAATTAAAGCAGACTAAAAACAACAACATTAGAAAGGGACGAGACAGGCTGTTGGCGAGGCTGCCACTTACCGCGCCACCCGGCAATCGGCGCCTCGGTCGAGAAGACAATCAGAATTTTATTATCATGCTACAAAATTCGAGATTGTAGCATTAATGTGAGAGGGGGAATATTAAGTGGGTTCTGCGGATTTATTTTTAACGTTGAGAGTGGTGGGGGTCTGGACGACATCGGCCTCGGTGGTTGCGGAGGCAGGTACCGTAGTGGTGATTCGGACGCTTATAGTTCGGCATATGGAAGTGCAAAGAATAGTCGGATGTGTTCTGTGTATAGGCAGATGAGACCTGTTTAACTTGGCATCGTGTATGGTACTAACATTGTGGGCATAAAGGCTCATTCCTGTCCTGTACTGTTCTATGTTCAATTTCATCCCACTTAGAACATCTCTTCATGTACCTTCGGCGCTGTCGTCACGTTGTGTAAGGAATAAAATACATCCCTTTTTGAGTGAATAAATCTCCACTTTAATTATAAGCTTTATCTGTATCTAGTTCAGCTGTTATTTTCTTACGTTCACCCCAGTTGAAGTTTCTCCCATGATACAAAAGCCAAATATATTCAGGTAACGCATTCTTCTACTCGCGGTATCAGGAACTTAACGTTGTTCGGTTAGAATGATACTGAGTTGTATCCCAGTGTCAGTAGCAACGTTTGGCAATTGAAAATGGAATGGAAAGTCATTTAAGGTTTTCTGTGCCAAAAACCTTAATGTGTGATAAAAAGCGGACCATGGAAAAACAGAAAATATACCTTGTGATATTTATCGCCACGAACAAAGGATTGATTGTCTAACAAATAAAATATCTTACTATTAAATTATCACAGACGGGTCGGTTTCTAATTACCGAACCAGTTTTGGAATACATGCAGCCTAGAGTACAAATATACATTTTGGAAGACTCTGCAAGGATTCGTTTACACAAATGTGGCTGGATTGCTCTATCACATGGAATATAACCCAGATACAACATTCGTATCAATTGCAGAGTTCCCTGAAAAAAATGTCAGGTTGGTTGTTTGTTTGTTTGTGTCAGTGCCGTTATTATTTGACCAGTTCCATAGATGTCTGATAAGTATCAGATCTATTCGCGGCCAATTATCAATGTCGGCATATATAAATAATATATGTCAACATATACATATGTTTAGGAAAGAACTGCAGATGCTGGTTTAAATCAAAGGTAAACACAAAATGCTGGAGTACCTCAGCGGGACGAGCACTGTTGGGGTGGACAGCCTACCTGGGGGTAGCGACAGCGGCCGGGCCTCCGGTATAGAGACCGGTCCTGTTGCTCAGAAGGGTAAGGAAAAGAAGAGGAGGGCAATATTAATAGGGGACTCTATAGTTAGGGGGTCAGACAGGCGATTCTGTGGACGCAGTCGGGAGACCCGGATGGTAGTTTGCCTCCCTGGTGCCAGGGTCTGTGATGTGTCCCAACGTGTCCAAGACATCCTGAAAGGGCAGGGAGAGGAGCCCGAGGTCGTGATACATATAGGTACCAATGACATAGGTAAAAAAAGAGAAGAGGTCCTGAAAGGAGAATTTAGGGAGTTAGGAGGGGAGTTAAAGAGAAGGACAGCAAAGGTAACAATCTCGGGATTACTGCCTGTACCACGCGACAGTGAGAGTAGGAATGGAGCGAGGTGGAGGATAAATGCGTGGCTGAAGGACTGGTGCAGAAGGCAGGGATTCAAATTTCTGGATCATTGGGACTTCTTTTGTGGAAGGTTCGACCTGTACAAAAAGGATGGGTCGCACTTGAACCTGAGGTGGACCGATATCCTGGCGGGGAGACCTGCAAAGGCTACTGGGGAGACTTTAAACTAGAATGGTTGGGGGGAGGGACTCAAATAGAGAATGCTATTAGACAGTGTGTGAGGCAGGAGGCAGAGAAGGAAAGCACTCAGACCCAACATGTAGGGGGGAAAGAAGAAAACAATAATAAACAGAGAATAAGAGGTGGTGGGGTTCTTAAATGGGTGAGCAGAGAAGCAGAGGGGTGTAAAATGCGGGCGGAAGCAATAGGTAGCAAGGTGAAAGGTAAAAGTGGCAGGCAGACAAATCCAGGGCAAAAATCAAAAAGAGCCACTTTTCAACATAATTGTATAAGGGGTAAGAGCGTTGTAAAAACAAGCCTGAAGGCTTTGTGTCTCAATGCAAGGAGCATTCGTAATAAGGTGGATGAGTTGAACGTGCAGATAGCAATTAATGATTATGATATAGTTGGGATCACGGAGACATGGCTCCAAGGTGACCAAGGCTGGGAGCTGAACATCCAGGGATATTCAATATTCAGGAGGGATAGAGAGAAAGGAAAAGGAGGTGGGGTGGCGTTGCTGGTTAGAGAGGAGATTAACGCAGTGGAAAGGAAGGACATTAGCTTGGAGGATGTGGAATCGGTATGGGTAGAGCTGCGAAACACTAAGGGGCAGAAAACGCTGGTGGGCGTTGTGTACAGGCCACCTAGCAGTAGTAGTGAAGTTGGGGATGGCATCAAACAGGAAATTAGAAATGCGTGCAACAAAGGCAAATCAGTTATAATGGGTGACTTCAATCTACATATAGATTGGGTGAATCAAATTGGCAGGGGTGCTGAGGAAGAGGATTTCTTGGAATGTATGAGGGATAGTTATCTAAACCAACATGTAGAGGAACCAACGAGAGAGCAGGCTATTCTAGACTGGGTATTGAGTAATGAGGAAGGGTTAGTTAGCAGACTTGTTGTGCGTGCCCCCTTGGGCAAGAGTGATCATAATATGGTTGAGTTCTTCATTAGGATGGAGAGTGACATTGTTAATTCAGAAACAACGGTTCTGAACTTAAAGAAAGGTAACTTTGAGGGTATGAGACGTGAATTGGCCAAGATTGACTGGCAATTAGTTCTAAAAGGGTTGACGGTGGATATGCAATGGAAGGCATTTAAAGACTGCATGGATGAACTACAAAAAATGTTCATCCCAGTTTGGCAAAAGAATAAATCAAGGAAGGTAGTGCATCCGTGGATAACAAGGGAAATCAGGGATAGTATCAAAGCAAAAGATGATGCGTACAAATTAGCCAGAAAAAGCAGCATACCAGAGGACTGGGAGAAATTCAGAGACCAGCAGAGGAGGACAAAGGGCTTAATTAGGAAAGGGAAAATAGATTATGAAAGGAAACTGGCAGGGAACATAAAAACTGACTGCAAAAGTTTTTATAGATATGTGAAGAGAAAGAGATTAGTTAAATCAAATGTAGGTCCCTTGCAGTCAGAAACAGGTGAATTGATCATGGGGAACAAGGATATGGCAGACCAATTGAATAACTACTTTGGTTCCGTCTTCACTAAGGAAGACATAAATAATCTGCCGGAAATAGCAGGGGGCCGCGGGTCAAAGGAGATGGAGGAACTGAGTGAAATCCAGGTTAGTCGGGAAGTGGTGTTGGGTAAATTGAATGGATTAAAGGCCGATAAATCACCAGGGCCAGATAGGCTGCTTCCCAGAGTACTTAAGGAAGTAGCTCCAGAAATAGTGGATGCATTAGTGATAATTTTTCAAAACTCTTTAGATTCTGGAGTAGTTCCTGAGGATTGGAGGGTAGCAAACGTAACCTCACTTTTTAAGAAGGGAGGGAGAGAGAAAACGGGGAATTACAGACCAGTTAGTCTAACGTCGGTAGTGGGGAAACTGCTAGAGTCAGTTATTAAAGATGGGATAGCAGCACATTTGGAAAGTGGTGAAATCATTGGACAAAGTCAGCATGGATTTACGAAAGGTAAATCGTGTCTGACGAATCTTATAGAATTTTTCGAGGATGTAACTAGTAGAGTGGATAGGGGAGAACCAGTGGATGTGTTGTATCTGGACTTTCAGAAGGCTTTCGACAAGGTACCACATAAGAGATTAGGATACAAACTTAAATCACACGGTATTGGGGGTTCAGTATTGATGTGGATAGAGAACTGGCTGGCAAACAGGAAGCAAAGAGTAGGAGTAAACGGGTCCTTTTCACAATGGCAGGCAGTGACTAGTGGGGTACCACAAGGCTCAGTGCTGGGACCCCAGCTATTTACAATTTATATTAATGATCTGGACGAGGGAATTGAAAGCAACATCTCCAAGTTTGCGGATGACACTAAGCTGGGGGGCAGTGTTAGCTGTGAGGAGGATGCTAGGAGACTGCAAGGTGACTTGGATAGGCTGGGTGAGTGGGCAAATGTTTGGCAGATGCAGTATAATGTGGATAAATGTGAGGTTATCCACTTTGGTAGCAAAAACGGGAAGGCAGACTATTATCTAAATGGTGGCCGATTAGGAAATGGGGAGATGCAGCGAGACCTGGGTGTCATGGTACACCAGTCATTGAAAGTAGGCATGCAGGTGCAGCAGGCAGTGAAGAAAGCGAATGGTATGTTGGCCTTCATAGCAAGAGGATTTGAGTATAGGAGCAGCGAGGTTCTACTGCAGTTGTACAGGGTCTTGGTGAGACCACACCTGGAGTATTGCGTACAGGTTTGGTCTCCAAATCTGAGGAAGGACATTATAGCCATAGAGGGAGTGCAGAGAAGGTTCACCAGACTGATTCCTGGGATGTCAGGACTTTCATATGAAGAAAGACTGGATAGACTTGGCTTATACTCGCTAGAATTTAGGAGATTGAGAGGGGATCTTATAGAAACGTACAAGATTCTTATGGGGATGGACAGGCTAGATGCAGGAAGATTGTTCCCGATATTGGGGAAGTCCAGGACAAGGGGTCACAGCTTAAGGATAAGGGGGAAATCCTTTAAGACCGAGATGAGGAAAAACTTTTTCACACAGAGAGTGGTGAATCTCTGGAACTCTCTGCCACAGAGGGTAGTTGAGGCCAGTTCATTGGCTATATTTAAGAGGGAATTAGATGTGGCCCTTGTGGCTAAAGGGATCAGGGGGTATGGAGAGAAGGCAGGTACGGGATACTGAGTTGGATGATCAGCCATGATCGTATTGAATGGCGGTGCAGGCTCGAAGGGCCGAATGGCCTACTCCTGCACCTAATTTCTATGTATCTATGTAAGCAGCATCTCGAGAAAGAACGAATGGGTGACGTTTCGGGTCGAGACCCTTCTTCAGAGTCTCCAGCCGAAACATCACCCATTCCTTCTCTCCATTTATATATGTATGCCGGCGAACGTATAACGAGTTATTGAGCGTACATATAATAATATTATGTAAATGGCTTACCAGGAACACCAATTATTACAAGAATTGGATAGTAAATGCGTTCTACGAGTAACTGACCGCTAATCCCATCGTCAAAGCGAAGCGACGTTTCCAGTTAGTTGAAGAAACGGGGATCTCCTGCTTTCTTGCTTACCTGTTATTTATATCTGAGATAAATCTCGAGGGTATAGCGAGCCTTGCAAAATAATCGGAATGTTCCACTCCCTTTATCACACAATAAAGACGATGGTTGTTTATTGCCACAGTTTAAGACAATTGTGATGCACTGTGTCATGAACATTTTAGCACGCACGCTCATGAAATATACTCCATGATAAAATGCTTTATTTATGGGAGACGTGCGCTCGTGTCGATGAGCATGAGTTTGTATGTGGATGTGCAGGGAATGGAGAAATATAGATTACTTGCAAGCAGATGGCATTAGTTTACTTTGGTATCATCTTCAGCACAAACATTGTGAGCCTGCGCTTAGCTGTTTTATGTTCTAAGATCAATAGATGTTGTGGACATCTGACATGTTCTCTGCAACACTACAATGCTGTAAATTCTATAAATGCTGTACAATGGTATATTTTGGGGGTCGGGTGTGTTTTTCTTTCCACTACCATCTCTCTGTGGTACGTTTATATGGCTTGATTATATTCATCTGTGGTGTAATTTGAGTGGATGTCAGGCACATAAGGCTTTTCACGGAATGTAGACAAACATGTAGACAAACCAAATCAATCAAACGAAATCATCATAGGACTCAGATAGATTTGTTGTCATTTTATATCAAAGTAAAAATAGATATGTTTTATTGATAAAAGGTGTAGAAAGGCTGGAATTCTGTCAATCAACGAATGTTGGGTTGAAACATTAGACCGGATAACGCGCTGGATTCAGTGACTTATCATGGCTACCTTTTCTTTCACAGTGTTTTATAGCTGAATGGACGACGAATCGAGCGCCTCATCCATGCTGCCCGCATATTTCTCGCTAGCATCCAGTCTCCCTCGACAAGCTTGAACAAGCCTGCCTTTTCAAATCGAATTTAGGAGTCCGTGTGTTCTCTGTTGCTCACTCTAAGTGAGCTGACCCTGCCATACAACCCGAGGTTTTCTACACTTATTGTATGGCAGGGCCGAAGAGAAAAGTTGCGGCTTCTCCTTTTGGCCAGTGCTTCTTGGTGCACTTGACGATCCCACTCTCCTTGCCAGGAATAGCCGTTGTTAATATCCCGTCACTGTTTATCTACCGTGGGAATTCACCTCAACTATCTTTTCCGCAGTCCACAAACCACCACAAGCCAAAGCCGTCGCAGCACTGGACGTGTTATATAGGATGGTCCATTGCTTTCAGACTGAGAATGCGGATATCCAGTTCTGTATCACCGCTGACTCCAATGAAGCTTAAAATAAACGTGTATCATTAATGCAATCCGAACGTCCTTGCGCCAAGGGGGATGGTAAAACTCTCGATCATTGCTCTACAACATTAAAGGTTGTTAATCGCTCGTTTCCTTTCCCTCCTTTTGGCCAGTCTAGGCATCTGTTTGAGTGTCTTCTGTCGGCTTACATATTGTGATTGGAGCATGAGATACCAAAGTATAGTGTAATGTAGTAGCGGCGTGAAGATGCCCAGCGTCCATTTCCAGAGTGTTTCGAGTCACTGAACTGGAACGTGATCAAGACCACTTGATGCAGCTTGAACGAGCACATCTCAGTACTGCTCAATTTCATCCAGAAATACGCTGTCGATTCCGTTTTATCAACCACAGTTTACATCTATCTTAACCAACAATCGCTGATGTAGAGGGAGATTTACTCTCTGCTAATGCCCAGATCCGAGGAATTCAGGACCGGTGATCCTCGAGTGTACAAAGGTCCAATCATCATCTCTGCAAGGATGCAAGAAGAGATTTCCGTAGCAAGCTTGATGCTCAATTAAATCACGAGGGTGCCAAGTGAACACACTTCCACCTTGCACCGTCTGCCCCTTACATCGCGATGGAAGTCAAATCCCCTTCCAGAAATGTAAACTTAGAGGAAGCTGCTTGCGCGGGGGGAATACCTGGGTGAGTTCTGATATCGTGCGACAATTAACTGGCACAATCTTCGCTGCCATTATTAACATCTCACTTCAACATTCCACGACCCCATCTGCTTCAAGGAAACTTACATCAGTCCAGTCACTAAGTAAAAACAAAATGCCCTGTCTCAGAAATGCCGCCCAGCACCTTTAACATCAACCATTATAAAGTGCATTAAAAGAATGGTAATAGCCCACGTCTGCACCGCTCTGAAGGATAATCTTTACTCCCTGTAATTTGCCACAAAATTGTTTATGGATCATCCCAACTCTCTTGCAATCCATCCAGCTTCTGAACCCCTTGATAACAGCAATATATGTGTTGGAATGCTATTCGGTAATACAGGTTCATTGGCAACACCATAGTAAAGAATGAGCTCAGCCGTAAACTTCTGAACCTTGGCTTTAGGATCTCCATCTAAAGCGTCTTCTTGAATTTTTTGAAGAGGTTACCAGGGAAATTGATGAGGGTAAAGCGGTGGATGTTGTCTATATGGACTTCAGTAAGGCCTTTGACAAAGTTCCACATGGAAGGTTGGTTAAGAAGGTTCAATTGTTGGGTATTAATGATGGAGTAGCAAGATGGATTCAACAGTGGCAGAATGGGAGATACCAGAGAGTAATGGTGGATAATTTTTTGTCAGGGTGGAGGCCGGTGACTAGTGGGGTGCCTCAGGGATCTGTGTTGGGTCCACTGTTGTTTGTCATATACATCAATGATCTGGATGATGGTGTGGTAAATTGGATTAGTAAGTATGCAGATGATACTAAGATAGGTGGTGTTGTGGATAATGAAGTAGATTTTCAAAGTTTACAGAGAGATTTAGGCCATTTGGAAGAGTGGGCTGAAAGATGGCAGATGGAGTTTAATGCTGATAAGTGTGAGGTGCTACATCTTGGCAGGACAAATCAAAATAGGACCTACATGGTAAATGGTAGCGAATTGAGGAATGCAGTTGAACAGAGGGATCTAGGAATAACTGTGCATAGTTCCCTGAAGGTGGAATCTCATGTAGATAGGGTGGTAAATACATATTTTGGTGTGCTGGCCTTTATAAATCAGAACATTGAGTATAGAAGTTGGGATGTAATGTTAACATTGTACAAGGCATTGGTGAGGCCAATTCTGGAGTATGGTGTACAATTTTGGTCGCCAAATTATAGGAAAGATGTCAACATAGAGAGAGTACAGAGGAGATTTACTAGAATGTTGCCTGGGTTTCAGCACCTAAGTTACAGAGAAAGGTTGAACAAGATAAGTATTTATTCTTTGGAGCGCAGAAGGTTAAGGGGGGACTTGATAGAGGTCTTTAAAATTATGAGAGGGATAGACAGAGTTGACGTGGAAAAGCTTTTTCCATTCAGAGTAGGGAAGATTCAAACAAGAGGACATGATTTGAGAATTAAGGGACAAAAGTTTAGGGGTAACATGAGGGGGAACTTCTTTACTCAGAGAGTGGTAGCTGTGTGGAATGAGCTTCCAGTGGAAGTGGTGGAGGCAGGTTCCATTTTATCATTTAAAAATAAAATGGATAGGTATATGGACGGGCAAAGAAAGGAGTGTTATGGTCTGAGTGCAGGTAGATGGGACTAGGTAAGAGTAAGTGTTCGGCACGGACTAGAAGCGCCGAGATGGCCTGTTTCCGTGCTGTAATTGTTATATGGTTATATGGTTATATGGTCTTTAATGCTTCCTGACCGGCAGACATGAGTAGTTTACAAATGGTCATAGTATTACTTCACCACGACACCACACACCAGTGATACTCAGTGGTGTTCATTCAATCCCTCTCACTTCTTCTTGTACACCAACAACTGTGAACACATACAATGCCAAATTGTTCTGTGTTCACCGATACCATTGGTGTCGACAATATTGATTCACTATAATGAGAGAAAATGTTAGAAGGAGGGCAACAATCATCTGTATTCTATCATGGAAACAACCTTAACTGATCAGGATGACAGAGTTGGTCATTGACTTATGCAGGCGGGAGGTTGCACACGTCCTATGTTCATCAACGAGCCTACTCTACACATTGTCCGGAGCTTCGGGTTCCTGGGCATCCATATCATTTGCAGCCTATCCCGCTCCTTTACCAATGAGGCGGTCATAAAGAAAGTGCATTAGTGGATTTTTTTTTTAGGTTCCTGAGAACATATGGCGATGGCCACGAGGATACCGGCGAAATTCTACGATGCTCCATTGATGACATTCCAACGGGTCTGCCAAATGTGCCGGTCATAAACGCCTGAAGGATCAGAGTACAGTTAATCATAGGGTCTTCACTTCCTTCAATCCAGTTCAATATCAAGATATGTTTCACCAGAAGGCCAGAAGTATCGACAAGGATTCCTACTATCCCATTACCTTATCTCTTCGACTTTCTCGGAGAAGATGCAGGAGCTTGAAACTTCGGATTGCCAGGCTTAAGAATGGCTTTTTTCCTCACTACTACCTGATTACTGAAACAATATCGTATTTTGCAGCCCCATCCGGGATATGCCGCTACATATCTTACTCATAACGTTTCCTCATTCCGTTAATCCGCTGTTGTACTCTAATGTGCCCTACATCACATAAGTTGTTCCACACCCTGCACCATTCTGCTTCTTCGCACTAACCGCTGTATATATTGTAGCATGAAAATACGTAAATTATTTGCGTTGTGAGCTTCGTGTGAACAACGACTTTCATTGCGCCCTGGTGAGTTTCACAATAATCTATTTTAAATCTGAATTTAGAAATCTACGAGACAGCTTCCAATTTTCCCGTCTGGTGCTGGTGTATCCACTTGGCGTGCCAATATTTTCTTACAGTTGATCCATATTGATATATAGTCCAAGTTCCCAGGAATAAATATCAAGTTTGTAAGAATAAATATCAAATTCCCAGGAATAAATATTACCAGCAATTAATCCCAGGCCAGTCACATCAAAGCAATGACCAACAAAGCAAAACCTGCCTGTTTTATTAGAAGGCTTAGGAAGATCGGCCTGTCTGCAACAACCTTCACCAACATCTAGAGATGCGCCATCGTAACCTTCTTATCGGGATGAAACATGGCCTATGTTGGGAACAGTCTCCCGGCAGGCCGCGCGCGGCGGAAATGTCTCCAGGCATGTGGCGGTTCCAAAATCGGGCCTGGCTTGCCTGCTGCGGAACAGAAAACAGCCCTGTCGACGGACCTCCAGCGAGCCCGGCCTCTGTGAGCCAATGAAGACCGGGAATAGGAGGGAATGATGGAGGGAGTTGGCAACGGCGGCGAACGTTGGACAAATGTTTCGGTAAGAAGATTACCTTTCTCGCCCTCAAGATCGGCTGCGGGTGGCGCCCCTCGGCTAACCAGTTTCTAAAGAGGCTCCGACAGGGCCTTTACGGACAACTGCAACTGGGACTGTGAAATAGTGCCAAAATGGCGCTTCTGCCATATGCAATCATTGGGCTGTACTATACACTCTGTACTAACTGGGTCATATCGCTTATATATAGTGATACTCTTGCTGATCTGCATGTAAAAACATAACTTCGTTGTAACTTGGTACGTGATAATTTAGAAACAATTGTACCATTGAACAGCAACCAAGACCCCAAGAAATTACATTGAATTAGGGATCTAGCCTAGACCATCACGTAATCAATGAGAATAACAGGCCAAAGAAACACATAATAGACAGAAGTCAATCTCTGCAAGCCTAGCCCTAACCCTAATTCAAATTTTCAGTATCTGTGGGTTTTCGGTAACTTCCGACAGTAACCTTGTTTGAGGTTGTTGCAGCAAAATGATTGATGGAGGTTCAGAAGATCACTTAACTGCTGCATGCCCTAGTGGAATGCTGACAAACGACAGTCTTCGCTTTATAACTAGTTACAGGTATACTGAATGTGAAGATACATTGTCTATTCTGGATCATAAAAATCACGTCAAGCCTCACATGTTGTTGGCGCAGAAGGCTGTGTCATAGATTCATAGAATCATAGATTGACACAGCTTGGAAACAGGAGCTTGCAACTTGCCTACACCGGTCCACGTGCCCAGCGACACGTCCCATCTGCCTGCGTTTGGCCTCCATTCCTCCAAACCTGCCCTGCTCATTTACCGGTCTAACAGTTTCTTAAACTTTGAGATAATCCCTGCCTCAATTGCCTCCTCTGGCAGCTTATTCCATTCACCCACCGCCGTTTGTGTGAAAAAGTCATCCCTCAGATTCCTGTTAAACCTTATCCCCTTCAGCTTAAACCTATGTCCCCTGGTCCACGATTCACCTACTCTGGACAAGAGACTCTGTGATCCACAAGAAGATCATATATGTCCATTGATCGTCTGACATGTAAGAGCGGGCAATTGCTCACACAAATATGTCGAATACCTCCGTTGAATTTGAATCTCCCCACTATCAAAATGTGCTTCTCTGTGAATCACACTGGAGACGTTCCACTGAATCTTAATTCCACCACTCAGCAATCATAACCTGTTTCGTCAGTATGTTTGAGTGCCCTTTCCCACTCTATCTTCTAAATGTTGTTCAATGATTGTGTACAAGAATATGCAGTGTCCCGACAGAAACTACAATTATTTCAAGCTATTGCACAACACGTAACGTGGTTTCTGAATGTCAAACATGTTGCAACTCCGACTCAGCTGATTTATGAATTAAATACACCAAGCAATCGATTGGTGAGCAAGGCCTGGCATATAACGATGAATACTTCGTGAGATAATTTAAGAGGGGAGTTAATTTGTGAGAAAGACACGATTTATTGCTTGTTTCATGATGCAATATTAAGTTGCGATTTTCTTGAATACACATGTATGAACTTGTTCGATCATTTGATGTGTCACAGCAATGTTTTCCTAGCGATCGATCGACCATATCAGTATTCTTTGTCATGCATGACTTCGGAGTCAGCACACCCTTTGCGACTGAATCCTTGACTTCCTAATGCTACATCAATCCCATCAATACAACTTGAAAACTTGAGATGCAGAGATAAGAACTGCTTATCTTCAAACTGAGGGAAATGTGTTTTTGCTCCTGCTATGGAACTGACCCTGTGTAGGCAGTGGATAGGCGAAGTTGTGCGACGGGAACCTACCCCACACGACCAAACGAACCTCCCATAGGTTAGGGCGTACAATAATTATCATCGTCCAACATACCTCGCGCACTCACATGTTTTACACACTTTTTCCGTACACGTGTCAAAAATAAACCAATACAAATAGCCACACATAATTGCAATAATGTTTTATTTAATTGTTCTCAATATTCTAGGTAACGCCACAGGCCAGCCTCTCACAAATGCATATTGTTCTCTCTGTGACTTCTTTTTCGTTTTCAATCATCGGTGTTGCTTTGCGTTCCTGCAATGTAAACGTATGTTTTGTTGTCAGGATACTGGTAATCGCATTGCTTAAAAAGCAACAGAGAATAGGTTCAAGAATAACAGTGCATTTATTAATTTCAAAATGATTTTAAAGAACGTTTAATAAGTACGGAGTCTCGTAATTAGCTGAAGAAATGCAATTACCCTCGCAGTTTTTGAAAAACAGTCCAACCGACTGAGTGAACACACGCGATCATTCTGCATTACTATTTATAGCCCGACCATTGTTCTGAGATCACTGTATGAAACTTATGTCGGCAGTGATAACACGGAAAATACGAATAAACATCGTACACATAACCAAGTGAAAGCTGTTTCAAGAGCAGAGGGAGCATTTATTCAGTAATATGCATCAGAGGTGCAAAAACATGATTTCTTCATTACTCACGTTTCACTAATTGAGCTATTTGTCAGAGTGTTTATTGCACAACGCACCAGAATAACATTGACCAAAGAAAATAAAGCTGGCGTTTAATTTTGTCAAAGGCAATACATCAATGCAATGGTTCTGTTTTCTTCTATTCACCCTTGGGATATCCTTGGGATATATTTATAGCGTAAATCGAAAGCAGGAGATTCGGGTTTCTATTGAACTAACCACACACGTAGCTACTCCACGATTATGGGTCTGCCTGTCATTGTACTGGTAGAATATATTTTCTATCCTATTTTTGCGGTAATTGGAATTCCTGGTAAGGCATGGTTATAATTGATTTACTGTTTGGAAATAATTGTTCATGCATTTGAGACGACGACATGAATAACTCCGAGGGAAAGTCAAATTTGAATACAAATACATATGAGTAGAATTACCCTATGATGTTTTTGCAGGGACGTAATTATGTCGCAATGTTCTGGTCGATCATTCAGTGTTACACGCCCAGCCATTACACCCAGGATATTTGAATAGGCTCCGGGAACTTGCGTAAAATATAGGAATATGTTGTCTTTCGATCAGCATTGATTGGTAAATAACGCCTTTCTTTCGTTTAGAAAGGTATTATCACGAATGCACTTCAAAACAGGTACGTGGATGTATTTGGATTGAAGTACCTTCAAGTACATATTGAAGCGCGCTGTAAACCGATTTGGTCGAATAGGGAGATGAGAACACACTCTTTTGGCAGAACAATTGGCAGTGGACGTTCTTGCCCGGTATGGCATTGCAAACCTGCCGCCATTATCAGGAAATTGAGCCAAAACAGGACTTTCTTGCATCAAGGAAAGACGACGTTATTGCATTGAATCCAAGCCTACATATTTATTAACGATGAAATTGCAGCGGCGTGAATGTGCACCGTTTATGCGAGAGTTGGCTTAAAACGAAAGCTTGCGTTTGGCCATTATCTACTCGCAGTTCGCTGGTGACGAAATTATGGCTACACCCTGAGAGACGTCTGAATTTTCAACGTTATGGCTATCGCTATTGAGGTACGCTAGCATCATTCAATCATATCGGGCATTAGATATGACGAATATTACTTGTCCTTGGGATCCGCCAAGCGATCTTTTGTGTTGAATGTTTTGAAAATTAACATGGAAACGATGTGCCGATTTTTTGCTCCAAATAAGCCAATGGGTGAGTAGTTAAAAAAAGATGTTTGCAGCATTATCTCACCCTCTTTATAATTGTTCCTCTATGGAAATGCAGTATCCTTCAGATGTCCGTTAGTTACATGCATTTATGTGCATCCATGGCTACTGCATATATCTGTTTTGATATTTGAATTAATCCTGCATAGAATGAAAAAATTATACTTCTTAATTTTTTTTGTCATTCCATATATAACAAAATATTACTAATCTGTCTGTTTATCGGTTGCGTTAATTTTTGGAAACAAAATATTGCAGCAGACCAATTGGAAACGGTTGCCATGAGATGCAACCGATTTACTTTGCCACCGATTATTTCGTCAGCAGGTGGAAACATTTATACAGGAACGGTTTGGAGAGCTACGAAATTAATCTAGGAAAATGCTGCTTTTATTTGTCTTTCCATTACTTCTCATTCCATTACTTCTCTTACGTGGTATTTGGGTGCATTCGTTAGACATGCTAGACTTTGTGTTGTAAAGGCAAGATTGAACTGTGTTGAATTCCAAAAGCCGTTGGTTCCAATTCCATTTAACCTCAGGCGATACTTATAAGAAATGGTTTAAGGTATCACGAATTGGGCCAATGGCGTCAATTCAGCACTAACGGCAAAATATGTCTTGATAATTGAAGAAGAATGCCTAACTTTACTGTCAACAAATGAAGGCCATAAGTTATTTCACAAAAATCTGGACAGAACCGCTACCCCAAACTCTGCTCAACGTCACTCAAGTTCACATCCTTTAGATAAAGAAAATGATGATGTACCTTGATGTACGTGAAAACAGTTCTATCAATTGGAATATCATGTAGTAAGGCATGAACGTAAAGCAGTTTGATATTTACAGAAGAAATCTCGACCCGAATATTATTGTATTCACTATTAGAATTATCGAGTCATAGTCATTCTGGAAACCGGCCCTTCGGCCCAACTTTCCCACACCGGCCAACATGTTCCAGCATTACTCGTCCCACCTGCCAGCATTTGGTCAATATCCCACTCAACCTTTCCTGTCTATGTACCTGTTTAACTGTGTCTTAATTGTTGCGATAGTTCATGCCTCAACTACCTCCTCTGGCAGTTCGTTCCTTACATTCACCACCCTTCGTGTGAAATAGTTACCCCCTACATTCCTATTAAATCTTTTCCCCTTCACTTTCCTCTGGTCCACGATTCACATACTCTGGGCAAGAGACTCTGGGCATCTACCCGATCT
Source organism: Malacoraja senta (assembly GCA_038087875.1). NCBI lineage: Eukaryota > Metazoa > Chordata > Chondrichthyes > Rajiformes > Rajidae > Malacoraja > Malacoraja senta. The sequence continues at coordinate 264,375 of JAXLNO010000033.1, read as the reverse complement.
ATTATTCTCATAATCTTATACACCTTTATAAGATCGCCCATCATCCCCCGCTCCAAGGAATAGAGTCACAGACCACTCCAACTATGCCTATAGCTCGTCTCTCGAGTCCTGGCAGCATTCTCATTAATCTGATCTGTACCCTTTCCAGCTTGACAACGTATTTCCTATAACACAGAACTGAACACAATACTATAAATGCGGTCTCAACAAAGCCTTATACAACTGCAACATGAATTCCCAAATTCTATACTCAATACCGTGGCTGATGGCACCTGTACTTCCAGATCCCTATGCTCTACAAAATTACCCACAGCCCTTCCATTCACGGTGTAGGTCCTACTCATATCAAACGTCCCATAAATGCAAAACCTCACGTTACTCTGCGTTAAATTACATCAACCATTCCTCAGCCTACTTGGCCAATCGATCGCGATCATACTGCAATTTGTCATAACCACCTCCAATATCTGCAAAATCACCCTATTTTGGACAATTTTGGAAACAATTTAAGACATAACAAAGCACAGTTCTTTAGGAATAGATTTATTTTTTAAATAATTTAGCGTAATATAGTGCTGCTCACATTAACACTAGAGTGCTGAAGGTCAAAACTGTCGATTCATCACATCTCTTCATTTCTCGTTTCATAAACTGAAACAAGATTACAATACAACGATTTATTACAAATAATCTAAGATCACATACTTCTAATGTTACCGTTGACAGCATGGGTTAACGGATTTACAGTATTCCCAGTATAAAAAAGGCTAAATATGAGTGTCAAGCTGGTATGGAAAGTTTGTGAATAAAAGGGGGTGAAAGGGGGTAGAGCCTCTGTCTGACAGCTCCAGAGACCAGGATTCGATCCTGACATTGGTTGCTGTCATTTTGGAGCCTGCACGTTCGCCCTGTTACCGGTGTCCTCCTATTGCTCCGCTTTCCTCACAGGTTGCTTGGCCTCTATAAATTGTCCGTTTGTTTGGAGGGAGTGGAAGTGAAAGTGGAATAATATAGAAGTGTGAAAGGGAGATCGATAGTTGGAGTGGACTCGGTGGGTCGAAAATATGTATCCTTGCTGTACCTCTAAAGTAGGATAAACAGAAACATTGTTTTTGAAAAGCTATTGTCATAAATGCTTTTCCTTTCCAAAACTTACAAGGATGGGGGTCACAAATCTTTTGTACGTTATTCTAATTGGTTTCATTGTCAAGGAATATATCTGTGTAAATTGAGCTGAATAGTTACCACAAATCGTGAAATAAAAATTGTTTGAATATTAACACATTATTGAAAGATAACTATACCACTGAGCTTACGCATCTCTATGTCAAATGATTTACTCTGCTTTCACAGACAAATTTAATGAAAGCGATTCAGGACGGGAATACATGAACGATTATTCGTTTTGTTAGGTGAAATGTTTATATGGGAAAGGTATTCTCCATTTACCATTGTCTAGCCTAACCGTGGAGTTTAAGGGTGCTAAGGTGAGGTTAGAGTTGCAATCATCACGGAGTAAGGATACCTTAGTTATTAATCCGGTGTCAAGTGTATCTAAAAGGAGGAAGTGTAACCCCAAGTAGTCACTAGAAGAAGCACAAGCAGCTCTGAGGCATATAGATGTTTTTGGTAGGGTGCAGCAAGGGACAGGAGGCTTAGGGATCAGCACAGGGAAACCCGTGTGGATTAAGGCTGGTCCAACAGAGAGGAGGAATTAGTTGTAGAGCCGGTACGTCGTCAGGAGGAAGCAGTGAGATGTGTAAGGGCAGTATCTCAGGTTAAGCAGGGACATTGGATGAACTGCGAAAGTGTAGTAAAGAGGAGGTTTAGCTGGAGGGACCAGTGGTGCATGGAGGCTGATCATGTGAGTTTCCTTATAAGGGCTATTTATGATGTGCTGCCATCACCACAGAACATTCAGCAATGGGTAGGTGGGGACCCGGCGTGTTCCTTGTGTTCAGAGGTGGTAATGTCGAGACATATTTTAACTGGATGTCGGACAAGTCTTTCTCAGGGTCCGTATACTTGACGGCATAACCAGGTATTGAAGTGCACAGCTGCAGCAATTGAGAGGAGGAGAGTACAGGTGAATTCAGTAGGCATCGGGACTGGGAGTGTAGCGATTCATTTTGTCCGTGACCGAGAGCAAGACAGAGGAGGGATATTTGCAGATAGGTATAAGTCAGGCCAGTTACGGGGAGCCAATAATTGGGAGATGCGGGTATATTTAGGAGGAACGCTTGTTGTTCCGCAGGAAACAATTACTACTAGTTTGATGACTGATATAGTATTATGGTCAGTTAGTCAGCGGATAGTGTATTTTATAGAACTGAAGGTGCCTTGGCAGATGCTTAGATATGTGGAGTTGGCTGAAAGGAAAATGCTTAGATATGTGGAGTTGGCTGCAGAAGTTGGGCAACAAGGATGGAGAGCAAGAGTACGTCCGGTAGAGGTGGGTTGTAGAGGTTTCATAGTTAGATCAACCACGTCGCCATTTGGAGAGCTATAAATTCAAGGACAGAGTTTGCATCAGGCTGAAAAGCAAATGTCAGAGGCACAAGAGCAAGGCAGTCGGTGGATTTGGTGGAGAAGAAAGAGTGTCGGTTGGGGGCCGAAAGGAAACGTATGGCATGCAGTATGTGTAATAATTTGTAATTGTAGTTTGTGCAAATGTATCCGGTCTTATGCAAGGGAGATATTTGTGATGTTACAAACTTAATGATGGGCTAGGATTAGGGTAAGATTGGATTAGGTGTTTAGCATCTGTTAGAGTGAGCTAATTGGCTGTGGCTTCCTTTATTTAGTAGATACTGGTCGCATAATTGGTGAGAGCAGGTGTTGATGGAGGTTCTTCTGAGACGTCAGAACCAACTATTGAGCCTTCCCGAGGTGTTGTGGGCCTAAATCCACGAAACACCAATGATGTGAGGTGCAATGAAGAAGAGATAACCCCAATCATATACTTGCATCTACAGGATTCATTTTTTCTAAGAGTTAATTAATATGTAGTTAAATTTGTATTGCATTTGGAGACACTTATTGTAAGTTAATGTAATTAGTTATCTAATACTTTGGTTTTGGGCTTGGTTATCTTACATTAGCGCATATCCCGGAGTTATACCTCAAGTACTTAGTGTTTTAATTGTAATTTTAGACTGTTGAATAACAGGTCGCATCCAATGCCTGAGAAATTATTATTTACCGGTTACATGCTAAGCACAACATTAGAATATCACCTGGTATATTGTAGTGTCGATGTTAAGATCGATTGTTCAAACAGCATTGCAGAGGGAAATCTCCCTCTCCAATGCGAAAACATCAACTTTAGACTCAGTTAAGCAATGACAAGAGACGGGTTTTTTAAGTTAACATCCAGATTGGCAGGAGAATCAGATTTTCTTTAGAAAGCCAACAACCTCCGGAAAGTAAAAATGCTGCATATCTGCCACATTGCGTTGCGTGATACACAGGTTAAAATATATTGGCCATTTTTACATAGAACATAGATTATCACAAGAATGGACCACTGTTTGCGTCAAACATGATGCCTAGATCCACTGGTCTCAGCTGCCGGTAAGGGATTCATATCCTCCCATTCCATGCATATCCATGTGCTTATTTAAAAGCTTCTTAAATGCCACGGTTGCATCTGGCTCCACCACCGCCCATGGCGACGTGTTAATGGCCCCCACCATCCTTAAACGCCCCGCACATGTACATTAAACGTTCGTCCCTTCACCCGATTAATATGCCCTGTGGTGTTGGGCATTTCTACTCTGGGAAATAAACGTTTTTGGCTATTACCGAAAAGCGAAAGGCTTGGATACAGTAGATGTGGACAGGATGTTTCCACTAGTGGGAGAGTCGCGGACTAGAGTGGAGTATTTTAAGTTCCTGGGAACCACCATCTCCAAGGCCATTAAGTGGGGGGCTACCATCGACTCCACAGTCAAAAAGGCACAACAGAGGATGTACTTCCTACGGCAGCTGAGGAAACACAATCTGCCACAGGCTAATTCTATAAGGCCATCGTAGAGTCTGTTCTCACTTTCTCCATCATGGTCTGGTTTGGCTCAGCCACCAAGCACGACACCTGGAAGATGCAGCGAATCGTCCGATTAGCTGAGAAGGTTATTGGCTGCAACCTTCCCCCCATAGATGAACTGTACACTGCAAGGGCCAGGAAGCGAGCGGCAAGATCATCTCTGACCCCTCTCACCCTAGCCACAAACTCTTTGAATCACTTCCCACTGGAAGGCGACTCCGGACTGTCAAAGCTGCCACAGCCAGACATAAAACAGTTTTTATCCACGAGTATTTGCTGTACTCAATAGCCAAAATCTGTTGCCTCCCTTTGATCTGGTATTTTGTTGGTTCAACATGCTTGATCAATGGTGTTTTATCATTAATGTTTTACTATTATTAATGTTTAGTGTTTTCTGAGTCATTCGTAACTGTCACTGTATGTCGTGTTGTTACTTGTGGGCGGAGCACCAAGGCAAATTCCTTGTATGTGAATACTTGGCCAATAAACTTACTTACTTACTTACTTACTTACTTACTTACTTACTTACTTAAATGTCATCGCCTTAGATTTAAAGGACGTTTCTTTAGGAAGATGAGGGGGGATTTATTTAGACAGAGGGTGGAAAATCCATGTAATTATTTGCCACAGAAGGCTGTGGAGGACAAGTCAATTGATATTTCCAAGGCAGAGATAGATAGATTATTGATTAGTACGGGTATCAGGTGTTATGGGAAGGAGAATGTGGTTAGGAGGGAGATATAGATCTACTCAGATGATTGAGTTGCGGAATAAACTTGATGGGCCGTATGGCCTAAATCTGCTAAGATCAAGATGACCTTATGATTCTATATCCCACGGTATCTCCTGCCCACATGTTTCAATAGACTTATATCATTTCTCCTCAACCTCTAACTCTTCATCCATCGTATAAAATATTTCCACGATACAGTCCCACGACCTGGAAAGGAAACTTACGAAAGGAAAAAATACGACGAACACGTTGTTGTTTCAGCAAACCTGCATTTCCGGAGCAATGTAAAATCAATTAGCAGCGAGTGCACAGACTTTCGTATTCATCTCTGAAGCTTTTAACATGGGTTTGAAAATCAAACTTAGAGAGAGTAAGAGCAAATAAAGTTATATTGTAGTAAAAATACAATTTCATTGCCATTCTTCATGTTATCTTGTATAAATTATTGATCATTACTTTTTTGCAGCAAATTTGGCGACAATTTCCATCCTATCATCAGGAAAGTGCGGTCTCTCCAGATGCATCACACTATATCTGAGTTGGATGGCAGTAGCTGATCTAATGTTCTTAATACTCGGCACAATTCATTATCATATTAAAATGGTACATCTACCATATTCATTCCTGAATTACACTCCAGTGTGCAGACTTAACTTATGTCTCATGTACATTTCTATTGACTGCTCTGTCTGGTTAACTGTCGCTTTTACCTTTGATCGTTTTGTTGCAATTTGTCTGCAGAGGATTCGTTCAAAATATTGTCTCACAGAGATTGCATCGAAGGTGATGACAGTGCTTGGTGTGTTATGCATTTTAGAAAATATTCCAATCTACTTTCTTTATGAACCTCGCGAAATAATTGACGGAGTTCCGTGGTCTTGTATTGTGAAATCAAGTTTCTACACCTCAGATCTTTGGTTTGCACACCTATGGTTAGAAACTATTTTTACCCCATTTTTACCATTTTTGTTGATCCTCCTGTTTAATTCTTTGACCGTAAGGAATATTATATTGACCAACCGAGTCAGGAACAAACTCCGAGGAACGAACAGTGATAAGAATCAAACCGACCCGGAGATAGAGAATCGAAAAAGATCAATCATTTTATTGATTACAATATCTGGTAATTTCATCCTACTGTGGATGGTAACATTTGCGTGCTTCGTCTGTGTGCATTTCACCGACAACAAATTTACAGAATCTAATTACACCAATTCTTTCACCATTGCGGAAAAGGTCGGCTACATGCTAAGGTTTTTGAGCACTTGTACAAACACATTAATTTATGTAGTATCGCAGCGTAACTTCAGAGAAGAATTGAAAAGCATGATCGTGCGGCCATTTGCTTTCATTGTAAACGTATTCCAATAAGTTGCGTGACTTTGAAACACAACGCGACTTACTACAATGCAATGATTAGCCATGAAGTCCGTTCTGCGCTTACATTCAGGTTTTCAACACAAGTAATATTTCATTTCAATTGCCTCTTTGTAAAATAATCGTGGAAGCTATAATGTTCATTCAATGTTAAACAGAAACCTACATCGCAGACAATAAAGGAAGATTTCCGAATATGTAATAAAACAATGAATGGAAACACGTATGTTGTGCTTGGACTGGGTTCGTGACAAGGTTCATAAAATCAATGAGTTCTGCACGGGTGAAGGTGGCAGCCCCAATGCAGTCATCCGTATTCCGGGGAAAGCGCTACAGATCAGTTACTGCCATCCAACTCAGATATAGTGTCCGGTATAGCGCCGGGTGCGTGTGGAACAAACGTAACCAACGGAAGGGCAGGCATACCTTGGACTTCATGTCCATGACTACGCTACTGAATTGAATAATGTGAACGAACTGATGTTGGGGGTCGGAACAGGTTGTGTCAGACGGAGGAGGGGGGTAAATGAGTTGGGGGTGTATTCGGCCTCTGAGTAAGGATGACCCAGATGATTTTCACACATTCATAATGGGGAATGGAAGTGCAAAAAGTGCATTTTGGTTTTATTTTAAAATACCTGCCATTCAGTTCCCAAGTTATGAATTTTCCTCTATTTTCCTTTCAATTTACTCTCTTACCTGCCCAAATGAACTACGGTTCTCCTTGTATTTTTCGCTGACATACAGCAAACATGATTTGATATTTAATCAAATATTGTGTATCGTTTGCAATCACTGGGTGATAGCTTTGGTTCCGTTTGCCACTTGTAGGAATGTTCATATTCTGTCATCAAGCACTATACGACTATATGTTATCCATTTTTCTTTGAAAATCACCTGACAAGTTATTGGTCCACTTCATGAGAGGCAAATCCTCTGCCATCGAATTCAAGTCAAATCACGTCCCATGATGAGTTATAATTTCGTTTGCTACAGAAGCAATTATAGCAACGTGAACTTTACCATATAGCGCCCACTACTGCCTGGTGTGCCTGGTGCACCTGACCATGGCCATTCAGAAAGCAGATTCAGAATGCCTTCTTCCACGAAGACGCTTAATATACTCGTGCTGTTGTTTAGCAGATGCATGCTTGAAAAAAAAAACATACGGATCCGCTTAAGTCTCATGTCACACTGTCTGAAGAAGGGTCCCAACACGATACCTCGTCTGTCTTTTCCCTCCCTAGATGCTGACTCGCCGAGTGAGTTCCCCAAGGAACGTGTTTTGCTCAAGATTCCAGCATTTACAGACGCTTATGTCTCTGCATCTTGAATTTTCCTGGTTTTCTTTGCTTAGATATCTGATTCCGGTTTGAATTGGGAATAACTTTCAATACGTTCTGTACAAATCTTTTAAGGGGTGTTCACAGTTTGCTAAATTTCCCATCGCTGGAAGATTAGTAACGAGCCACTTTTCATTGCACGGAACCCGATCTAAGCAGCCCACTCCCTCATTGGAGTCCAAATATCTGATGGGAAAATCCATGTGCTGCGCATTCCATTAATTCATCCTCACGTTACTACTTCCCCGTTTGTCCAGTTTACATATGTGTCAATTACTATTGTATCATCCTTCTTACAGGTGTCTCCCATTTTCGGATTTATTTTATGCCTTCTCTTAGTGCTGCCGTTCGGAAACCTGTAAAGACGCCCCTCGAGTATTTTTCCCTTTAGTTCTTTCTGAGCTCTACCAGTTTCGTAATTTTCCAAGCAAAATTGTTCCACCTTTACTTCCCTATCCTGTGCCCATTTTATTTTGCGACTCGTGTTTCCCTTTTTCAACATCAACGGGTATACATTATAATCACTGTAAATTTGTACGTTATATGTTTTTCACCAGTCACTTGCTCTTTCTGGCCAATCAAACTGTTCTGTCAAAAAATATACTGATGTTGTGCTACTATGCTGAACTTTACTCGGTTGGGCCCGACGCACGGTCCTTCTTGTGAGTGTTATCCTTACGTCATCACGTGATCCCTGATTCTCATGCTATTCCAGAGTTCGTAAATAAATTCAATATTGTTTCAAGGAGCCATTATAAGTTCATAAGGGAATTAGGCCATTTGGCCCATCAAGTATACTCTGCCATTCAATATTAGCAGATCTATCTACCCATCCTAAGCTAATTTACTTGCCGTCTCCACATAACCCATGACACCCGTAGTAACCAATAATCTATCTATCTCTGCCTTGAAAATATCTATTGACGGCCTACACAGCCTTCTATGGTAATGAAATCCACAGATTCACCACAATTGGATGTGAAACAATCATCCTCATCTCTTTCCTAAAGGAACGTCCTTTAATTCTGTGGGTATGCCCTCTGGTCCTAGTTTCCCCCACTAGTGGAAGCATTCTCTCCACATCCACTCGATCCAGACTTTCACTATTCGGTAAGTTTCAATAAGGTCCACCCATATATTTGTAAAAGCCAGCGAACAGAGGCCCAGTGCCGTCAAAATCTGATCATATGTTAACCCAATCATTCCTGGAACAATTTTCATAAACCTCCTCTGGACCCTCTCCAAAACAAATGCGGACTGACCGGCGCCTTATAAAGCCTCAGCATCTCTGCATCTCTGTTTTTTATTCTAGTCCTCTTGAAATAAATGCTAGCATTGCGTTTGCCTTCCTTACTACCGATTCGATTTGCCAATGAACTTTTTCGGAATTCTGCATCAACACGCTAAATTCCTTTTGCACCTCCGATTTCTGGATTATCTTCCCATTTAAAAAATACCCTACGTCTTTATTCCTACTACTAAAATGCAGGACTCCACACTTTTCTACACTGTATTCCATCTACCACTTCTCTGCCCACGCTCCCAATCTGTCTTAAGTCCTTTTGCAGAGTTCCTACCTTCTCCACACTACCTGCCCCTCCACCGATTTTCGTATATCTGCAAACTTGACCAGTACGCATTCAATTTCCTCGTCCAAATTATCCTTTATTCAAATTGTTCCCATGCACAAGGCCTATTCTTCTTTAGGTGGCGTCAATGTTTGCCCGGGTTAATCAGTTTCGAGCGTTTTCGTTCTATGGCAAGTGAGCTATATATCTCTTCATATTTCACTTTCTCATTTGTACCACATCTAAATCGTCGGGGCAGTGTTTGGCAATTGCAATAGAGATGGACGTTGCTTATTCCATACATGGATCGCGTCATCCATACGGTCCTGGAGGTCTCGTGACTTAGATTTGAATCTGTAATTAGGTAGGCACGGTGGCGCAGCGGGAGAGTTGCTGCCTTGCATCGACGGAGGCCAACGGGTGCTATCGGAACGGAGTTTGTGCGTTCTCCCGGTAACTTGCGTGGGTTTTCTCCGGTATGTCCAGTTTCCTCCCATTCTCCAATGTACGGGTTGGCATCAATGTTTGAATCTTAAATTTTCCCTTGTGTGTGTAAGGCAGTGTTAATGTGCGGGGGTCGCTGGTCGGCGCGGACTCGTTGGGCCGAAGACCCTGTTTCCGCGCTGTATATCTAAACTAGACTAAACTAAACTACACTAAACTGAATTAAACTCAACTCAACTCAACCCAATTCAACTAAACTAAACTAAACTAAACTAAGCTAAACTAAATAAATGTGTAAGAAAGAACTGCAGATGCTGGATTAAAAGGTAGACACAAAATGCTGGAGTAACTCAGCGAGACAGGCAGCATATACCCATTCCTTCTCGAGAGAAAGAGACGGTTGTGCAAAAAATACAGAACAAGTGAATAAAAGATATGCCTAAAAGTAACGATGATAAAGGAAAAATGCCAGTATTAGCTGTGGCCGAGGTGAAAACGAATTCAGTAATGACTTTGCAATTTTCTCTGATGTTTGTGATTCTGTATTATATTTAGTTTAAGGCCCGACATTTTATTTGAGGCGTCGTGCTCTTTAAAGTAACACGTTTTGTGACAGTATTATCTTAAAGCATAGGTAAATTGCTCTCAAAATCGTATATCGATTGCCTTTGCTGGGGATGTGATCATATTGGTTATGTTTTCAAGGGAAATAGAAAACATAATTTACAAATTGTAAATAACTCGGTTCAAGGTGCACAATTTGGCGGCGTCCACAATATACTCCAATGTATTTAATTCATTTGTTACTTATTCCAGTTCACAGACAAGCATAATTATTTAAATGTTTGTTCCGTTGCCATTTATTTCTGCCTTATTATCAAAGAGGACGATCTATAACCGAGTTCGTTATTCCGACTGCGCATGCCCAGGTCATAGGTCACTTGGTATAAACAGTCTCGGCAACGGTGGTGCTGCGTTGTGTGCAGGCATGCGTTTCGTCCGTGGTCGGGGCCGGGCCTGGCTCTCCGGCGCTGCGTGCGCTGTTGAGTTGCCGCTGGACCGTCTCCGTCCCCTCCCGGATATATCGTCCCTGTCCAGTGGTGTCCGCGGTGGCCCTGGGCTGGCGGGGCGGCCCTGGAGTTGCAGCGGGCGCTGCAGCCGGTGGCTCCAGCTCGGCTCTCCCTGTCCTGCCCGGTTGTCCGGCAGCCCTCCACCTCCACCCCACTCCCCTCAGTCCGACACCGAGATCCTGCTGAAGATGGGCAGCCGCCGGCCCTGCGCGAAGACGGGCGACACCGAGCCGCTGCTGCTGGATTTGTCCTGGTCGGAGAGAGAGTCTGTGGACGGATTCCTGCCGGACATGGGCAGGCCGGGCGCCTGCTGGAGCTGTTGGTCCTGTTGGTGATGGTGATGCTGGCGACAGCACCAACCTCCCCCCCCCCTCCCTTGCCCAGCCCCAAACCCAGAGTCCGGGCCAGCTCCCACTCCAGGTCGGGGCTGCGCGGCCCAGTCGAGCGCCGGGCCGGAGGAGTCCGAGCCCAGGCTGGCGCTCTGGCGCAGGTGAGACCGGGGCCGGAGTTGTCGCTTCTTCCCCGCGCTGGCTGTGGGCTTGGGACACTGGTGTCGTCGGTCCGGCCGGGATTGTCGGTTAGCCAGGTGGGAGAGGCGAGAGTGAGCTGGGGTCGGCGCTTCTCCGCGCTGGCTGTGGGCCTGGGGGCCGGTGTCCCGTCAGTCCGGACGTCTCCAGCCGCCCCCCCCGGCGGGGATGGGACATTCGAGGACTATTATTATTGGACTATATTTGTTTATTTATTGAATATGTGTGAATCTGTACATATACACACACAACCTTTTGTTTCTCCAGTTGTGTACTATGTTTACATATTCTGTTCTGCTGCAGAAAGTAAGAATGTCATTGTCCTTTCTGGGACATATGACAATAAAACACTCTTGACTCTTGAATGGGGGGACGTCCAGTGGCTTGCGGCGCCGGGGACCCGGGTTCGATCTTGGCTGTGGATGTGGCGCGGTTCTCTGTGCGTGCAGCTGCCGAGATTGTCTCCGCATCCCCCCCCCCACCGGTTTCCCACTCGCATCTGCCCCCCTATCTGCCTCCTGACAAATACAAGCTTGAAAAAAGACCCAAAATTGGACCCAAACTATACTCACTCTATCTACAGCGCTTCGTTCGATTTTTTATCATAGCATTTGACCTTTGACATCTCAAGAGATTTCCTTTATTGTCATTCAGACCTTTCGGTCTGAACGAAATTGTGATGCATGCAGTCATACACAGAACCAATAATAACAAAACATACAATAAACACAAATTAAACATCTACCACAGTGAGTTCACCAAGCACAT